>JAPYYX010003484.1:0-17109 GCA_030522605.1 Cremastinae sp. B BG-2022a | reverse complement strand
TTTTGTTAAAAGTTATGATATTTGGCATAAAATTTTGTGACGTCACGACTTTGACTAGCGATGTCACTGATGGGCCACCTTAATAATTAAATTAAAAGCACCCTCTGGCAGTGTTTAAATAATATCAAATTTTTGTTCAATTTCGTAGAATCCATTCTCTGATGCATCAGTGTATACCTAAAAACAATTTATCAAAAAAACGTTTTTCGTATAAAATGTACATAATAAAATAGCACAATTCATAATTGAGCGGTCGGAATAACCTCATCGGGTAGTTATGACATTCGGTAAAATTCCATTTTCTTGTTGTGCACATGCAAAATTACCAATAAATTTCCATATAGGTAGCGTACCGATCCGGGTCTCCCTCCGTCACTCGGTTTTTCCCGGTGCGTGTTCGCTCTCTCTCTTTCTCTCGTCGAAAAGTCGAAACTCATATTGCATCGGACGTTTTCGGAATGTTGATGGCGTTATAACACGAATGGTACACGCTGTACTATATGTTTGCCCCGTGTTTGTTATATTTGCGAATGCATGTACAGAAAGCCCTGAAGCTCTGTCCTATATGCATAAATGCATAGATATAGAGAGAGTTCCGTACATAAATCCACTCCCGACATATGGACTCGAATGAAATTCCCGGCGAATAGCGCATCGAGAGACTTTTCCTCCCTTCTCCGTGCCACCTTCCCGGCCCCCGAACGGCGAGCTGACTGGGATTTTCGGCACGATATTCGCCATCCGAGCCACAATCTAACTGTATTCGTTCTCTGAAAATGACGGATCTTCAAACTCCCTGCACTCCAACCTTCCCATACCTATTTATTTCGCGCAGGCTCACATATATTTCCATCGTTTTATATACATATGTATGCATGTAACCGCGTTACATAACTGTTTCACGGATTCGAAGGATGATCGAACGCGCCCCGAAATCTTGAATTTCATTTCTCTCCCGCAGTAACGTCATTTCAAAATGTATATCATGGAAGAATGGATCCACGAAACTGAGAGATGAAAAATCGGTGATTTTGGTGAAAAAATGGCATAGAATTTTATACCTGATTTTTCTCGTTCTTTCTGCTCGGGATATACAAAATCGAAATTCTGCTTTCATTCTTTTGACCCCAAATATTGTTGTTTTTGTTTTGCTCGCAGCCGATCGGGATGCATCTGCAAAAATACGAGTGGGTCGGATCGCCCGATCTCGGTGATTGCTCGCTCTGGGTCAGATCGGCGACCCTGGAATTCGACGACGGACTCTGGCAGTGTCAAGTCACAGCGAGCGATTTCACAACGCAGGACGCGCTCACGTCCGAGCCGGCGAGGCTCGTCGTTCGAGGTAAATAATTATTGTATTTTTAAAAAAATCTTCAATCAATTGAATGTAAAAAAAATTAAGAAGAAAATGAATATCGATTTCCTGAGATTTTTTTCGAACTTATCAATATTCATTATAACGCGATAATTATTCTAAATTATTCAGAATTATCTTAAGAATATATTCGTCCTTTTTGATCTCAATTTCTCTTTTACTTTTTCTTTCGTCTTTTCATCTTCTTCCGGTATGCTTTTGAATTATATTATGGTAATGACGTATTATCATAATATAATTCAAAACGATTCTCGCACGAGTTCAAACGCTTTTGCCGTACTATTTGCCCTGGCGCAGTTCCGATAGTCTCCACACCGTTGATCAACAGCGACCGTGATCGAGACATTTACGACTAAAAGTGTATGCTTCCTCCTCAAACAACGACGCGCACCCACGCACGCGCGTATTATATTATACACTCGCGGTCCTTCGCTACATGTCACCCTGTGGTTATCGATAAATCATTAATTATTCATTGTACGACGAGAGACCGTCGAGAGCAAGTTCCGCTGAAAGACAATATATACAACGATCCACAAATATAGAACGAACCTCAAGTTAAACAGAATTTAACTACCCACTGGGTGTCCCCCGTGAATTCACAAATTCTCGGCACGCCAGAGATTACGAAGTTGCGAGCCGAAAAGTGTTCGGTAGCCCGGAGCGCGAACTAGAAAATTAGCCAATAATTTCGTAAAGTTCATAATTATTCATATTGAAATGTTTTCCTCAATTTGCCAAGATGAACAAAAGAATTTTTGAGAAATTTGGCTTATCACAAAAGTTTATAATTTTTTTAAATATTTTGAGTAAGGAAATGAATTTTGATGGGTACCCCCCGTAGATTGAAATTCTCTCTCACGGAACTAGACGCAATCGAAGCGTCAGGCGTGTGTGTCCATGATCTCCCAGGGCTTTGGAGAGATCGCCGCACGGGTTTCACGGGGTCGCAAACGAAAACCAGAGGTCTCTCGGCACGGGCCATTATGGTGACACGTGAGCGAATCCGTGACGAATACGCGTACATAAGAGGGGAAGTGCTTGTCATGCATCAAACACAGGAAAGGGGAAACACACGCAAATTTGTAACAAGCCTAACCATACGCATACACACGAGTCAAAAATCTTTTTCCGTTTTAATATACTTTGCATTATTTTTATTTTTTTTTACTAATTTGACATAAAACTTTTTTCAATAAATTACCAACTTTATGACGAATAATTCAGTGTTTCTATATATAATAATTGAAAATTTTTTTACGAAAATATGTCGTCGAAAAATGTAAAATCTCAATACATATTTCAAACTTTTATAATGACAAGTTGTCACAGAACTTTAAAAATATAATCAATAAAAATGTCAATTCTTTTATCACCTGCTTTTTATCAAAATACGAATGCCAATCTGCGCGTGCTTATTCTTGAACTTTTGCTCACAAAAAATCTTTGCAATCTACAAATCATGAAAATAAGTTTTCGCCTTTATCAATACCACGTTGACAAATTTTTATAATAAAATGAGTTATTCAACACTTTAGTAGAAATTGTAAGGAATTTTAATTGGCGTAACATTTATTCAAGTGGCAATTTCACCTCCTTCGTTTCAAGTTAACTATATTATTTTTCTCCTTGGCATTTCATCCCTAAAATCAGTAGGATTTACTATTAGCATCCGAATAATAGCATCCTAAATACTACGCGGTTTAGTTTATATGTTACAACATATAGTGACTGTTTCCAACCATTATAGGTCCTCATTAGCGGCAACATAAAGCTCAATGCCTCTGAACAAATATATGCAGAGAAATAAATTAGCGTCAAAAGACTATCTACATTGCCCTGAAAATCATATCGTCTTGTATACATATTTCTCTGGCTCTGTTTCACGTCTCGGTTAGAGTAATACAGAACCTCGGAATAAACGAGATTGCGAATTAATCTTCGCTAATTGTCTCATTCTAGTGAGCCCTCAACGGCCGCAGATAGAGTACGCCGGTAGTGTCATTCTCCCGGGTAGCAACGTGACAGCGAGGGTCGGCGAGAGAGCGACTCTCACTTGCACCGCTCGCTATGGGAATCCATCGCCACTAATTAAATGGTTCGTATAACGGTCCGAACTACAGATTTCACAGAACTTTTACTCATTCGCATATTCAGCTTAATCTGCAGACATATTGAACAAAAAAATCTAGAATTTCCTAATAATTAAAAACCATGAAAAGTTTTTTATACAGCTCAAAATAATTTTTGTTAATACTTTCGACTGCAATTTTTGTTTCGTTGAGAAAAATTGTCCAGCGGTGCGAATTTTCTTGACGAACTTTATTTTTTGTGTTTTTTAATCCTCGTGAAACTCGTACGCAGAAACTGTGAGGAACGCGAGGGTGAAAAACGAGCGACCGGGAGGACAAAAATTTCTTTATCCTTTCGACTGATGCATTTGATCTCGCTAACGGGAATTGTCTACCCTAAATGTTCGCTTCCTTAACGAACAAGTCTGTTTTTTTACTTTTTTTTTTATTCGTAAAACTTGCACGCAGGAAGCGTAAGAAATGCAATGTGGGATAGAAAAGAAGCGAGGGCGTGGATAAAATTCATTCTTCCACCGTCAGAACAAACCACCGTCTTCGTATTTTTATCTACTCTCCAGCGAAGATTTTCGCTTCGGATAATTCTTGGAAGGCATATCGCGCGGCGAGCTCGTGGGGACGAGCGATATCGCGAAGATTCCAGAGGAAAAGCAGAAGGGAAAACCTTTTGGCTCTCCGTGATTCCTTCCCCATGAATAATCATGATCTACTTTACATCTCGCTCGGAGAGAAAGCCGAGAATAAAGGAAAACGATTCGCGCCTCCGAGAAAAAATTTCCTAACCCGGAGAGTTAAAATATTCAAAATTTTTCTAACATAAAAAACAGCGAAAAGTAATACTAAAAAAATTCTATAAAAAAACCCTGCAAAAACAACGCAGAAAAAAATACCCAAAAAATGAGTTTTCAAAAAATCTTTTTGTACAATTCGAAAAAAAAAATGTATGAAGTCACGGATAAAAATCTTCACGGTCCACCTGGAAAATAAATATTTCGAAACGTAACGGAAAAAAAGAATAATAATGACGAAATGTGTGTGTATTTCGTGTGAAGAGCGCAGAACGAGCTTTTTTTATTTTATTTTTTTCAATCTCGTTTCGACGTATGTGTTTATAAAGAACGAAGCGTGGGAGAGAGAAGAGAGACAGAGAGGGAGCGAAAAACGAATCGGGGTATCCCCGAGTGGAAAATAGAAGTAGTCCGCTGTTTCGAGAGCACGGAAGCGTGCGAATCGCGCAAGCCGAGCGCATTTTGTAACTTTCCCGTGTGCAACCTTTCTTTTATTCGTACTCACATACGTACGCGGTAACAAAAATAGAAATATACTTCTCGCCGTTCATTCAAATCTACAGATATAAGAATTCGAAAGTTTGAAACGCACACGTTTTTGCCCTCGGGCCGCAATCGAGGGAGAACGAGAAAAAAAGGGGAAAAATATACCGTGACCAAAAAAAAAAAAGAAAAAGCGAAAATCGAAAACGAGGTCGAGAAAATAAGTGAAACTCGGACAATCGAACTCGTTCGAAATCGACAATTTTTTTCCTCCTCTTTTTATCCATTTCATTCTCACGCCTGGAATTCTTCACAGCTGGCGCTTCCTGCTCGAAGAATCTCGTTGGCTCGGAATATACTCCCGTGTGTGTTCGCTCCAAGGGAAGAGAAAGCGGAGGGAAAAATCCTCTCGCTGTCACTCGACGGATCCTTCGCGTATATGTATATGGCATCACCCTCTGCAAACAATTCCTGGCAATTATTCACAGGGCCTCATCTCTGTTTTTCCAACGCGACGAATAATATGCATGAGAAGCTTTTCTCTGCATTTTACAATTCCGCGCTCTCTCGTAACGATGTAATCTCCTTTACGAATCCTTCAAAATGAATATTCTTTAGTATCCGGTGTAAATATTGGAGCTTTTTCCCCACTTGAATTATAATCCTGGAAGAATATTTTGTGTCATTTCAATTTTTACCAATAACGCGAAGATCTTCGTCAAATCCACCTCGAGATCATCAGATACCTCGACGTATGCGTTTGAGAGGAACGCGAGTGATCATTGGAGTGATCATGAATTTAATCATGCTGGGATGGGATTTGATCATTTACTCGTCGGGATTTGGATGTCTTGCAATTTCGCGAAGCAAATTGACCTGGAATCTATCCACGTTTCTCGTTAAGACTATTACATGCTTATTTGCCAATTTTTTCTTCATTTTGCAAATATTATGAGAATTTTTGAATAATTGATCGATTTCGGGTTCAGGTACCTTGGCGACATAGAGCTGAGACCTCTCAGACCTCAGGTCAACGCCACGGAGATCGACAATCCAAAAACGTGGTCCACAAAGAGCTTCTGCGACATTCTCGCCGAACGCAAGTTATATGGACAGCCAATACGATGCGTAGCGATTCATCCTGCGTACGTCAATCCTACAATGTCCAGCACTACTGAAGTTCGATTCGATGTACGATGTGAGTATTCAAAAATGTTTTCCAATTAAAAAAAGAAAAATCGTTTTCTTATTCTTCGATTTTTTCGCGCATATCAAAAATGATTTTTGCATTTTCCTCTCGTCTTTCCAATTATTTTCGAACCAAAACTCTACACGTTTACAAATTGAAAAAATCTTTTTCGCGAAAAACGCGTTAAACCAGTGAAAAAAAAACAAAAATTTTTTTTTGTCGGCGAGCTTCAAATTATTTTTGTTTTATTTTTTCTCTTCATTTTTCTCTCACTTGTTGGGCTGCATCGATCGAATTGCAAAAAGCGAAAAAAAACGTAACATTTTTATTCTTTGATTTCCGAGTCGCGAAAAAGGAAGCCAAGAAAAAAGCCGTTCAATAAATTGGAAGGGGAGTCGTGTGTGAAAACAAAAGCTCTTTTTCTCGTTTCTTTTTCAAGCCGTATCGTAAACATTTAACGCATCTCATATTTGGAAAAGAAAAAAACAAAGGGCTAAAGCTCGGGGTTAGGCGATGGCTAGTAATGGAGAACGGAGTTCGGAATCGTGAATGGGTCAGCGGGTGTTCGTTCGCGCGTATTTTGAAATCATTGTTACGTGAAATGGACAGCTGCGCGAGCTATCCGTTGGGGTTGCCGCACACACGTATGCACACACGCCTCCTCGCGGACTTTTTCTGTCCTGCGGCAATTCGAACCGTACCTATTTAAAAAATAAAAATGGAACAAGAAAAAATCGAGCGAAAAGAGCATTTTGCAGAAAAATTGACCCTCCAGCTTTACCATTCGGTTTCTAAATTTTTGTCGAGTGCGCCAAGCACGAATGGACTTCGGAAAAATATAAAATAAATTTGAAAAAAAATTTATGGCATATTCCTTTTCGTTCGATGCATATTAATCTCGATTTTGCAGATGCGCCTGAAACCCGAATAGTCGGATTTCCTCAGGGCCAGCTTGAGGAGGGTCGTGACAAACTCGAGATCCGCTGCATCGCAGATGCGAATCCTACCGCCTCGATACTCTGGACCAGGACGAAAGGCACCGAAATGATCCTCCATCCATCCAGCGATCTACAAGTTGCTAGCATAGGAGAAACTTTATCTTTCTCGCCGATATTTCGCAATCACGCCGCGGAATACATGTGCGTCGCTACCAATACCGAGGGCGAGAGCACTCCTGTCAAAATTCAAATCAGTGTCAATTGTAAGCTGCAGAATTTAAAAACTAATAATAAGAATAAAAAAACGCATTAATTATCGTTAATTGCTATAACAGTTATAATAAAACGTTAATTATTGTTTATTGTATGAATTACAAAAAGTATTATTTTTCATTGTTTTATTGTGTATTATTTTTCTAAAGTAAATTTTATAATTTTTATTTATATTTTCAGTTCTCTTTTTCGTTGTTGTGAAGTTATTAATTTACAAGGTGAATACGTTGGTATTAAATAAATGAATTATCGCGGAATGTTATTGAATAAAAAACACAAAATTTCATAAATTGAATTTTATTAATAATTTTTTTTTAGATCCACCTAAAATCAGTTCTGTCGGACCTGATCGGCTTTCGACTGCGCTTTTATATTCCGGAGCTTCGTTCGAGTGCCACGCGGATGCGATGCCCCCGGCCGAGTACAGGTACAGACGAAAAAATTCTACGGGAACACTAAGATGTACAAGAAATGTAAATTTTTGTATTTTTCTCATTTTTTAGATGGGCTCAAATATTCAACGATGGTCGCGTGCCGATCGAGTGCGGCGTTGGCCAGCGTCTGATTCTCACTAACGTAACTTACGCTCAGCAGGGACAATACATTTGTCTCGCATCTAATAAGATTAATGGAAAATTGCGCGAGGTCAAGAGCACACCGGTCTCGTTGCAAGTCGTAGGAGCGCCGCGGGTAAGAAAATACGAAATTTTTTTTTTTAAATAAATATCTAAAACATTTAATCAAATCAAACGTATTATTATTATTATTATGAAATTATTAATTGTGACGCGAAAGATATTTTTTTTTGCACAAACGAATTTTGAAAAAATTTTATTTATTATAATTTTAAAAAAAATGTTCAAGGTCGTTAAACCGACAAGTACTGAAAAATTCGTCGTCGCAACGACGGAAGGAAGTCCGGCCCGATTGGAGATAAGATTGTGCTCAGATCCTAAGCCTCGACTCGTCGCCTGGGAGTGGGGTGACACGAGGCTGCACGCGGGCGAGGTACTCGAGCCGAGGTATCGGGCACTCGATCTCGAGCCTCTCCCATCCGAAGACTGCTATATTGCCATACTCGAGTTTACTCACACTGTCAAGGAGGATCAAAGACTGTATTACGTTATCGTCGAAAATGATCACGGCAGCGATCGACGAGCACTCATGCTAAAAGTTGATGAGCCTGCTCAGGTGTGTTGTTATAATAATTAGCACGGGAAAAGATCAAAAAGACAATCAAGAGCTTTCGTAGGAAATTTTTAATAAGGAAAAAATATAGACAAACAAGTTATTGATTTTAAACACAAAAAAAATGTTAAATCATAGAAGATATTAAATTTTTATTTTTCATAGATACCGCTCGTGATCGCATCCGTAGCAACTTTTACCGTCCTCTCAATATTTATAATGGGCTTCGTATGTTTCGTTCGATCTGATCGATGTTGTTTCACCAGATCTGCTGGACCAACTCTTCAGCAAGTACATTGGTAAATTAAGATTAATGGTTTTATATCAATTTAAAAAAACAAATAAATTATTCTTAACATTTATTATAAATATAATTAATAATTTTATGATATAATAGTACCAAAGCCTCGAACGCAATGATCGAGGATCCTCGTTTGCCTGGCGTCGACACGATGGAGCGAGCAGCTCAACAATTTGTCCAGGAAAAGCGTCACAATAATCACGTATTGAAGCCTGTTGCGACTCAGCAATATCCTCAAGACTGTTATCAGCACGAAGCTCATCCTCAGTCTCATTATCAGAGGCATCACCATCATCACCCCTCGAGCCAGCAACCGACGATTCATGGACCACAATATACGATGCAGGTTAGATAAGTTGCGAGAATCAAAAAAAGAGGAAAAAAAGAAAAAACAACCCCTATGCTATGAAGCCAAGTATGTAAAAAGAACCAAATCTTGGCAACCATCGATCTTTGATTCTCGATTGAGAAGCCATTGCGTCAGAAGATATTCCTTTTCCCCTTCATGTGACACGAAGAGTACAATCGCATTCGTCAACGTTACATCGATGCTCTCTGTAAAACACCCCCACAGCCTATAAATCATTCATCTGCATTGAGAATTGAACGAATCTGGATTTTTTCACATACGTACGTTTTCGACACTTCTGAAAAATTTAACATGTACTTTCGAATCCCGAAAAATTATTATTTCGTCAAAAAATATTTATTTACATACTTGCATCAAAAATTGAAAAATCATCTTTTCCTTAAAAATAAATAATTATTAAATTGTACTAAAAAAAATTCAGATTTGTTCAATTCTGTTCATGTCCATGTAGTTCTTTTAAGATATTTTTTAAAGGCATTCCCCGCTAGAGATCGAATGATTATATGCGAAAAGTTACGCAAAGTAGTTAAATCGATAATGTACGATTTTCCCCGAAGCATGACTGTCATTCACTGCAGAAATCCAAAACGTCCGCGTCTCTTGAATCCCGTCCACGTACCTGTGCATTCATCATGCAAAAGTAGATTGCTTGTGAAGTCACAAATAATGAGAGAGAAAGAGGGCAGGAACGAAATTAAAAAAACGAAGTTACGAAAATTACGTAATAAAATTCAGGCAGGTTGTAAAATTTCATTGCGGCGATTTGAATAATCTAAAAAGAAATATTACTGTACTCCATGAAAATCAGAGAGACTTGTTAATGCATCGTACGAGGGGAATTATTATTCAAAAGGAAAAAAAAAAAATTCTGCACTGCATGGATAGATAAATCTACATGAGAACGTTTTTGCTGAATTCAGTGTCGGGAAAACATTGAAAGTTTCAGAATACGATAGTATATATGAATATAAAAATAAAAATATATGTATACAAGTAAAAAGTTCTTTCTTCTTGTTTATATACATTTCAAATATTATATTAATCTGAAAAGATCGTATATTATTTACCCTGTTTATAGTTATAAACAATATGGGATATATGGCGTTGATTCGTGCTAATTAAGATCTGAGTTTTAATAAAAATCCTGGACCTCTGCTCTGCTCTCCAAAGCGAAAGCTGCACACTTTATGCCAAAGAAATGAGAAAAAAATCAAAGTAGAAAATAAAAAACCTATAAAATACTCAACTCTGTAAAATAATGTTCAATTAAAGTGCAGACCATTATTCCCGAATGTGCATTTTACCTCTGTACAATATCCTGTAAGAATGATAAAATTTGGTGACAAAGTAGACCCATTAAAAGAAGAAAAAAAAAATAATAATAATGCATTTTCCCTGAAACACATTCACATTGTGCATCTAACCTTTTTCTTCGAGTTTTCGAGTAATCGGTGTTGTGCAGGGGGAGCAGCTGTTTCTGAAACCTGAACGTCTCGCCACGTTGAAGCCTCATAACAGGAAGGACAAGCCACCGCAATATACCACGTTCAAGCCGAGTTTGAATCATTAACAATTTTGTTATATATTTTATATTGATATGATTAGAGAATAAAATGGCATTAAATCAAAGTGAAAATATACTGAGTTCTATTTTTTGAAAAATTATACTTTCGATTTTATGAAACTTTTTTGTAATGGAAAGAATTTGAATTTGAATCCTAGAGGAATTCGTTGGTGGCGCCATCTAGCGAAAGTATATATATATATATGCAACATAAAATTCGAACGAAAACACAAGAATTTACCATTAAAGCCATCTACAAGCTTTCAATAGTAATAATGAAGATAGTAAATGATATTATCGACTATTTCTGACTGTGTATTTCGAGTCGGTGCGAAAAGATAAATAATTGTTGTTACTTTGACAACAGATTGTTATATTTTGCTGATTCTTTTGAGTGTAAACAAGCAGTGCAATGTATACATAACCTCTTAGTACCAATGCCTAAACACACAGAGAACTCGAAGAATGTTGTAATATAAAAAATGAAATATGTATAAATATATTTGTGAAAATAAAAGCTAAATTATCAAAATGCCGACCGTAATCGCTCTGGATGTTTCATTGTCTATGAGACGCTCCGTCGCCGGTTTTGCTAACAATGACGTTTTACCGGGCGAACAATTGACAAGGCATAATCTCGCTGTACACGGGATAAACGTGCTGCTGAATTATCTCCAAACAAATTCTAAGCTGGAATTTGTGGCCTTGGTAGATTTTATTTTTACTTCAAATAATTTTTTTAAGGATAATTTTTTTAACATATAATTTTAACATTTCATAATTCTGGTTCGCAGGTAGTCTTTTCATCCCTGTATGAAGTAATTTGCCCATTTACTCGAGACTACGACAGTATTAGAGCAAAGCTTCAAAATATCGAAGAATGCGACAAAACTTGTATAGAAACGGCCCTCCATGGAGTCAACAATGTAATTATGGCAGAATGGGGAAATTCAACAGCCTGTCAAGTTGTTTTAATAACAGATGGGAATCCTGGAATTGGTCCTATGTCTCTGAGCGATTCTCTGAATTCTCTGAATGTTGGAAGGGAGGCAAATCCTTTTCCCTTGCCATTCCCTTATCCAGGAAAATTAACGATTGTGTGTGTTGCTGACCATCAAGGTATATCTTAAAAATATAATCAAATAAATTAGTTCAACATACACATGATCTGTTTGTTTCTCACGTGTTTATTTTTATTAATGTTGCAGATCCAGCATTGGTTTATGGCCTCCCTTTGTACCAAAGGCTTGCAGAGCTAGCTGGCAGTGACAGCGGTGTCCTTACTCCAGAAGGGCACCTTTCTAAAAGTTCTATAACCAACTGCTTTCAAAAACTAGCAGAATCCAATTATGTCCCTTTCCAAGGTTATTTAAAATGTGGAAATCTCGGATCTCGTATTCTTCTGTCACCCCCTCCGATGGTAAATATTTTTAATTTTCATCTATAATCAACGAACATACTAAAGTGTTTTTTCCACAGCCATATACGAAAAAATCGGACTTCGTCCTTTTGCCAAATCTCACAATTGCAAAAACAATTGAAATTTGCGGTTTCATATCTGTGGTCGATGTTGGAAGTCCAAACGCAATTTCCAGACATTTAATTTTGCCTCTTGCAACTGAAAAAACTGCGAGCATGCAAGGAGTCTCATTAGATGAAGAATCCGATACCGAGGACTACGGAGACGAGGGTAAACTAGCGTCTTTCTGTGTTTTGTTACACGGAGCCTTGAAAGTGGAAAACATGGCAGCCCTTTGCTTGTTAAATGACGACTGGCACGGTTTTATATACTCTTGGGCAGACACGAAGAAAAAATCAAATCTCATGCTAACTGTGCTTGACCAAGGTCTCGATGTGGTTCCGTGGCTCGGAAATTTTAGTCATTTGGGCCCGATCGACTGCATTAGCAATAAAAACGGCGAGTGTAGTTTTCCTGTCAAGCCTGCCGAGAAGAGAAGTTATTCTCAAAATTCTCCGTCATGGATTCGACAAGTCGGTCTACAATCCGATATCCAAAAAATTTTACGACATGCGCGAAAATTGCCAGAAAAAACACAAAATTTTTACAAGGTAAATTTTGATAAAACGTTTAATTCGATTAGTCAATCGTTTTTATATAATTTTGTTCTTGCAGGAATTAAACAGATTGAGGCGAGCTGCCTTGTCAATGGGCTTCGTCGAACTTTTGGAAGGACTGGCCTCAATTTTTGAAAGAGAATGCACTCTGTTACCTCCAAATTTGCATCCTGATTGCACAATACAAATGGGCCATGTTGCGGAAATGCTTAGGAAACCTTACTCCAGAGAGCTCAAAAATAATATAACACCTGTTCGAACGAAATTCCATCAAGGCGAACAATAGACTAATTTTTTGTATTAAATATTGAAACGATAATAAATTTACTTGTTTATACAAAAAAATCGCCGAATTTTGACTGCTGTAATATCGATAAGAGATAAAAAAAAATTACAGTATCAATTTCTTCTCCGAATCAGACGTCTAGTATTTTTATAGTCGGTGCCAAGAAAATTTGGCGCGCACAACGCTGCTCGATTCCGCATGAATTTCAAATAAATACTTCGCAACGGCCGGCGCGGGCTTTTGCTTTGGCGTCTTCAAAATTTCATAAAAATCAGAATAATTGTCGACATTCACATCTTTTTTTACGCTTCATTACTCAAGAGATGGCCGACTATGAGGAAATAAGAAGGCGAAATGTAGCAGAACGGCAAGCAAAGGTAAATGCAATTTTATATTCCAAAACCCTATTTTCTAACCCTACTTTTTCAAAATAACGAAACTGACATGAAATATTGTTTATCACAGTTCGCAGAATTGTTTAAAGAACTAAAAGAAGAAACTGCTGATTTGAGAGCGTACAAAGAAAAAAACAAAAGAAACGATTACTCAGGTGATGAGAATGAGGAAAATTGGCGCCCAAAAAAAAAGCGTAGGAGAAGCGATTACTCATTTACGCCCAAATTTTCTGATACAATCACTAGGACTTACAATACAAGAAGTAGATCGAAGAGAAAAAGCGATGTAAATGAACGGTCGATTGTTGATGAAGACTCTGATCATCATGAAATTAAAAATGATATTGATCCAGAATTGTCGAGGAGACTCGTGCCAAAAGGTCGGTCTCTCAAAGTCATTTTTCCATGGGCAAAAACCTTCGAAAGAGAGATGCAGGTTTCTAGCATTGACAGGTGGGATGTAGACAAAGAAATGGCTGAGGACAATTATGACGATGATGATGATGACTACGATTACAAATTGGAAACCTCTAAAAGGAAGAGCTACGGAATTAGAGTAACGAAATCTGAATATGACCCGAATACAATTCCATCTCCTGATGAAATAACAGATGCCATGCTGAAAAATGTTGCCACGAAAAGTTCAAAAAAAACGTATTGTAAATACAACGGCACTAGTTGTCATCAGTGCAGACAAAAAACATTGGATACAAAGACAGTTTGTCGATCCGGAGAATGCATCGGTGTCAGGGGACAATTTTGTGGTCCTTGCTTACGAGGGAGATACGGGGAAGATGCTGTCACAGTTCTTAAAGACCCGGTGAGCATTCTATATAAAAAAAAGGAACATGTACATTTTTTTCACTCTCTTTACATATTTCAGTAATATCGTTTTATAAATCTTCGCAGAATTGGGCTTGTCCACCATGTCGCGGACTGTGCAATTGCAGTATTTGTCGAACGAGAAACGGTCAGCGACCGACGGGAATTTTGGCTCCAATCGCTCAGGAGGAAGGTTTCGACTCGGTGATGGATTATTTACGAGCGACGAGCGGAGACGAGGAAACTGAAGAAAATGAAGAAGACAAGGAAAACGAGTCGGATGATTCGAAATAGTACCACAACGTCAGTCACTCCAAAAAGCAGTATTTTTATATGAAGCATTCCCATTTACATCGTCCGCATTTTTTATTTATTATTGATGGTCTTGCTCAACAAACTATTTCAAGAATACTCAAAACTAATATTGAGCACGTTCCACGTTAATTTTCGATATCCAATTGTACGTTATCCAGTCTATTTTTATAGTTTTTACATGACTTCCGTATTTTAATATTTGTACGTTTTACATTCTTTACTATTTACGTCTCAGGTTACCAATCTGAATTTTCATGTTCGTTTTTAATCAGTTTTCGTTTAACAAATTCCATGACGAAGGTTGAATTTTACCTACCGAATGTTTCTGATGCTCGATTGTTAAAGAGAAAATGAAATTTTTGTACATTTTTACACCATATCCAAGAATGTGGATTTCAATTGTTGAATTTCTCAGATAAAAAGGAAAATACAAATTCCGTATATTTTTAAATCATATCCACGACTGTTTCTATTATATCACAAAGTCCTTGAGCTGTCGTCTTGCTCGTATAGACGTGAACATCCGGCACGTGAATAAATAACGCTCGCTGAGAATTGTTGGAAAGTGATTGATAGTAAATGTACTCGCAGAGATAACGCCCAGCGTCTTCGGAGACACAAGCTTTGCATGAAGTTTTATCTGAATTTTTCTTGTTGATTCTTCGACAAAGATCCTCAACGTCTATTCCAGTTTTCAGACAAACCGAGGAGTTATCGCATTTATTATTTGGACAATTTCCATCGACGTCAGGACGCGAGTAACCATCGCTGTGAGCTTGACATTCGATCGTCAAACACTTTGCTAAGTGAGAAACGCCCACGTGTAGGACAATCTGATAATAATTGAAAAAGTATTCTGTTATCATTAATTTTCGATAAGAGGAAAAAAAAGTCATATCATTTCTTGCCTCTGGCTCGTATTCTCTCCACAATTCCGGAATTTTCTCGAAGACGTGATCGTAGGCAACGGGTATACATTTAATGACCAATTTAACGTTGTGTCTTTCTTTCAAATATTCCCGCATTTCATAGAGCTCCTTCACCGCTTCCCAGCTCGCGTTGACTTTGTGCTGTCCGAAAGGTCCAAAACCAGTAACGAGTATTGTTCTTTCGGTATTCATAATTAATTTATCAATTGCAGAATCAATTTTCCAAAAGGTCCACAATTCATTAAAATTCTATTCGTTTATCTGGAAAACTTTCCGTGTACTCAAGTTTGAGGGAGCTAATCGCGTTCAGTCGATACGAAGGTTGGATGTACTGACAACAATTCGCGGACGACCCGCAGCTGTGACATGCGCTCTACTGCTTGCTCCGTCAACTAAACGTATCGTGTGAACTCAACCGTTTATTTCAAAGTGTTATCGCCAAACGACTGAGCATATTTTTGGAAAATGGTGGGAGCAACTGGGTGCGTTATTTTAAATGAAAATCGGATAAATCTATTCAGACTTATTTATTAAAAACCAATACGTCATGATAGTACATCTATATTTATATTTATATATCGATACATCTGATCTATTTACACTTATTTGAGAAAAATGTGAGTTGATCTCATTTTTTCTACATCGTAGTTATAGTTTATTATTCGCATTCTGTACTCGTCACGATTTTTCTATTTCAAGGTACGAATTTCCATTTTTCGATACGCTATTGAATTAGTCTACCAAGAATCGACTATTTTATGGGTTTCGAATTTGAATTACAGTTAAGAGTTTTACTAGGATTTTTGTCGCTCACGCGAGATTCACTTTTCTGTTTCTCTTTCCCCAGTTCTTTTTTTTCATCCTGCGCGACTTCTCCCGGAGGAGGGGAGAGAAAGAGGCGCGCGGATCGAAGCAGCCCACCTTCCGGTCGGCCATTTTCAATCTTACCGGTCGCGAGACTCCGGCGAATAAAGGAAAGAGAAAAAAATGAGAAGAAGAAACCAGTTTTGAACTCCTCCCACCCTCTTATGTGGAGCACACACCTTTCGCCTCCATCTTGACGAAGGAAACATTGCGCTCCCTTTAGAATGGATGCAATTTTCTTTCCCTTCTTTCTCTCTCTCTCTCTCTCTCTTCGTCACACACGTTTCTTATTATCCGGCGACTCGTTCACACCTACCGTCTTCAGCTCGAAAAAAAGAGAAGAGAAAAAAACAGCGGACGGCTCTTCAACTGGAATACGCGTCATTGTACTCGTCATAATGGATGACATTTTTTCTCGCTTTTTCTTTCACTCTTCTTTTTTTTTCTCGCTCCCGATTTTTTTTTCGACCCTAACGGAATCGCGACATTTTTTCCCCTCGAGTTCGAGCCTCCATTTTGAAAAACGTGCAAGACAAGTCTTGGACGATTTTTTTGGTTTTTTTTCCATAATTTCTTTATGTCCGGTGATTTTAGGCGTATGCGTGAATCCGGGCGATCACGTCGTCGCAACTTTGTCCATGACTCGGATCGTCCGCGATTTCACTGTCCAGAGGTCACATGGAGTGCTGCGGGGGCGGTAACATGATCTCGTAACCGGTCGGCATACCTTGCTGGTGGTGGTGATGGTGGTGATGATGGTGAGTTCCCATCATCTGATGATGGTGACTCGGTTGATAGTACTGGTGCATGCTCGAGTGACTCGAGTAATACATCGAACTTTGCTCGATGTCTTTACCTAAAAA
>JAPYYX010003483.1:0-10772 GCA_030522605.1 Cremastinae sp. B BG-2022a | reverse complement strand
TGCTCAAGATAGGACCAAATTAAGTTAACCTGAAGATTGAAAGCTATGAAAAATAATTTTAAGGCTTAAGGGGGCCGTCGTGCCCCACCCTCCCCTAAAAAATAACAATACCCGAAAAGTTCTTGATCATACTTACAGAGGACATCGTAAAGATGAGCCATGAATATTTTCAGATTTTTTTATCAAGAATTGTGCTCTTGTTAGCGCGCCGCCGAAAACAACCCCCTGCATACTTCGAAGGTGCTAAACAATCCTACATATACAGAGGGTTAAAATAGTATACATATTAAAATTACTCGACGCATCTCATTGCATGAAGTCACTCGATTCTTGTAAATTTTTTGAAAAATTTTTCCATGCCAATGAAATGTAAAATATGCATCCAAAAGCTTCGAAATAGACTGGCAAAAAATGTTGCTGAGCAACAGTTCTCAGCAGGGACCGCCATATAAAAACGAGTAAAAGCTGAAAGGAAATAAGAGAAGAAACGAGAACAGATAAATAGAAGAGGAGAGGATAAATTTGCCATAAAAGTGGTGTGAGAGAAATGCTTGCGGAGGTTTTTGGAGCGTGTGCGAAAGTATCTCACGCGAGTGAAAAGCTCGGGGCGAGAAACGCAGGATATGGAAGGCTCGCGTTTACGAAGGCTGCCCTCGTTTCTCCGTTGTTCCTCGGATACTTTCTTTTCGCACTTTATCAGACTCTCCCGTGGTCGAGACTCCGATTCGAGCGCGTGTGAACGAGATATGTTGCCCGGAGGCGTCGAGCCCACTCGGAAGCGTCGGCGAACGAAAACGATCGAGAGGGATAATGAGCAAGCGAGAAGAGAGTTTAAGAGAAGAATAAGAAAAAAAGCTCTAACGAAGCTCGGCCTTGTCTACGAATCGAACCCTTTCTTCTTCTCATGGTCAAATATAAGAATAAATAAAATCGACGCAGAAAGAATACAAAATGATCCAGTAAAACATATTTTTTGATTATTTATTTATCGTACCAATGCAATAATTGCCGTAATATTAAGAATCTAAAGATAATAACCGTTTCACAGAACGATAAAACATAAAAAAAAAACATTACTTCAAATACTCTAATTTAATATTCAATTTATAAAACAATATTGATGAACATTAATTTTCTTTATAAATTACACGAAGTTTAATTATAATTATAAAGAAATTAAGAAATTACGAAAATTGTATATAGATGTTCTCTTAATAAACCATGAAAACTAATTTATGGTAGAAACTCATCGTTTTGAAAAAAAAGGTAAGTGCCTTTTAAATTGGTTTAACATTTTATTAGCTTCGCCTTTTAAAACTTTTTCCCCATATAATAATTCAAATGAAAATTCATAGTAAAACAATTCAATATGTTCCCATTTATAATTATTTGATTCATGTGCATTATTTTCAATTCAGACGAAAAAAAATTGTTTTACGAATTCTGATTAAGAGATCTGAGAATAATTAAAAATTAGAGTGGTCAAGGTAATTGCTATTTTACGAACTATCTCGCTCTCAGAAAAGAGCCTGTGAAATCAGGTCGAGTATGCCAGGATTTTTCTTTCTTTTTTTTTCGCAAACTAGTATATGCGCGTCTCGCGGAAAAAGGAAGGAAGGAGAGGACAGGTTGACCCAGTTATATTTTTTTCTCGCTGAGGAAAACTCGAGGGGTTGAATAGGCTCGCAGCGAGAATCTCCCCGTTGTGAAGAACTTCTTCTGGACTTCTCCTGGATGTGCTCGTTCTCCCTTTCTCTCGGCAGCTCCAAGCGGAGAGATTTCTCGTTGCAGTGAATTAGCTGATCTTCATAATGCAGGAAATTTTCTTTGGATTCGCGTACTCTTGCTCCTTTCATGATTTCTGTAATTCTCTGCTCATTTCTTCCTCATTTTCCCCTTTTCAAAAACTCATCTCTTGCTTATCCGTTGCTCAGAAATTTGAGACTCATGAAAATGGATCTTACTAAAACACGCCTCGTGTAAAATTCTTAATTAAATTTCCGTTTCCGAGTCAATTGTACAAAGGAAAACGTGCTGAAAATGCTCAGAGAATAATCAAACATTTATTCTTTTATTTATATTTTATTTAAATTTTATTTTGAATTGTTTTATATAAAAAATTATGTTATTGGCAAAATAAAATGCATACATAAACATATACATAGTTGAAAATAAAGGTTTTTTTGTAAATAATAAAGTATCACAATTAATTCTAATTTTGTAAGTTTGCATAAAAAAAGTATAAAAATATTAGTACCAAATTTTCGAAACATTCCATATTATTTATATTTTCTCGAGAAAAAAGATTTTAAATCAAAACTTTTTAATATTTAATTCGGTTGATTGTCGTTACCAAAAATTGTTTTTAAAAAAAGGTTTTGAAGACACTCGTAGCAACTTTATATAATCACGTATAACAGTGGTAACTGTATTTAAGATTTTTTTACTGAGAATAATAAAAAAGAGTTTAGTACGTAAGAAAAATGGAATTCAAGTTAGCAACGGAATGGTTAGTGTTGTAAGTCGTTCCCGCGTCTTTCAATAAACCAGCTGACACCTTAATGGATGGTTTATGCAAATGATAGTTCTGGAAGCGTGAGGTAAAATCGGTCTCGAGAATCCAAGAGAGTTCCATACACGGAAAGGCCTCGACCTTCCCTTCATCGCCCTTGAGCCACTTCCTCCTCTTCTCCTATATACCTCTCGCCTATACCCCTTTTACCGAGTGAATATGAACTAAATTATACGATACATTTGAACAAGCTACCACCCCCGTAGACTTGTACTACAAAATGTGAAACCCCTCGTATCGTATTTTCTCTTTGTTTTCCACCAATTTCAACCCCTCGTAAACTCCTTTACGTAGCTTGTATTCTCTCTTTTCTACAACTCTCGACAATTTCACGCCTCGTATATTCGGAACAAAGAAATTATTCTGAAAATATAAATGTACCACAAAATAATTTTACAACAACGATAACGGTAAATTAATTTTGCAAAAAAAATATTTTTAAAAATACTTTTGCTCTAATTAAAATATTGGAAATGAAGAGTTTGCAGTTTTTTAACAACCATGGTTGATGTTGACAGAAATTCAAGAAATCGATTGCGAAGTTCAGGCTTCATACGCGAAATTATTCGATAAAAAATTTAAATAAATATGAACGAATTCCATTTTAAAACGTACATTCCATGCAGAGGTTATTTCGTTCTGAAACTGCATTCATTATTTAATATTCTTTTTAAAAAAAATATATATATAAATCGAAGTTGGTAAATTTCAGAGATCAAAGAGAGAGAATTTTCTGACATAACGAATTTTTACACTGAGTCTAAATGTGATTTCGGTCGGGAACTCTTGACGAGCTTTCACCGATAATTGTCAAAGAACGAAAAAAAGTTTCCTTGAAATCGAATAATATTTTTTGATCAACCCGCGTCCCGGAGGTTTGAAAAATGTGGCCGATATTCCAATAACCGATTAAATTTGTTTATCAAATTGTACGAATGGCAATATAAATTCGGTCGAAATTGGAAGTGCGATTGGGAAGGGTTGGGAGGAGAGAAGATTATATGCGAAAGGAAATTTTGGTGCAACGATGAATCAGCGAGTGTACATTTGTCGGTTTTTTTTCCATCAATCGAAACAGCCATGTCACATTTCGGATGTCGCGTTCGTATAAAAAATAGAAAAAAGAACGGACGTGTACGTCGGTGTCACGCGTTCGAGCTAATGCAAAGTGACGTGTTCCAAAATACGAAATTTGCATCATTTTCCGATGTCATTTCGATCAACCTTGAAAGAAAAAAAACGCTATAGCGTCGCGCATACGTGTTTTTTCACTTCCGGTCACGATTAATCTGATATCAGAGAATAAAATGCAAAGTAAATTGCGGCCGAAGTTCCTAATTTGATGTCAAAAACAGAGAAGAAGAGAATTCGGGAAGTAACGAGAATCGATATCAAGTAATAGATGCGTAAATAAATTTAGAAGATACACAGAAGGATAAGAATAAGGAAAAAAGCGAGTAATCTTTATGTTATCGGTATATATCGGTAGGAGATCTTTCGAGAAGGATCCTCGTTAGGGTGATCGCTTTCTTCTCGAAGCTTGGCTAAGGGGATGGATATCGCTTCCTCGAAATCATGGACGATTCCGACGAGGAAATGGACCAAGGAAATGGTTTATAACAGAGTACGCATAGATTTAGCCCGGCTCGTAAATGTATCCAGAAGTATTGACCAGGAAATCGACTATAACCCAATTCAGTCAGGGAGACAAATTATCTGATTTTCGAAACGAACGTATTATATAATGCTTCACATCCTCCCTCTGTTAAATATATAAAAATCGATCGCATAAAAATATAGGTGTTTAAAATTACTAAGGGATTTTGATCGCGACTCACAATTCTTTTGTGATATTTTATATAAAATATGAAATGAGTTGATTAAGATCATTATATGGGGCTTTTAATCGATATAAAATCAAGTTTAAAAACATTAAAGTATGCCAATTATCATTTTGGCGTGAATTCATAGGATTAAGAAATTTTGTAAAGATTTGGGGAAAGGAATAAAGTCTTAATATAGTTTTACCATTTTCTGTATTTCGTATACATGCGAGAATTTAATTAAATATGTATGTACATGAATTTGGAATATTATTCTGCAATTCCTTACCTATTTTTAAAAGAATTCACCACTTTATATTTCAGATTTTGAGGACGAAAATTGATTTACTTTACATGCATTTCTAATGCGAAGATTTTGAAAATAGAAATTTTGAGAAAAACAGTTAATCGAAATAGTGTTTTATTTCAATTTAAAAAAAAGAATTTCTTATCAAAATAACTATGAAAACTTTCCATTTTATTGCAAAATCTGTAGTGTTCAAGATCGGAATTCGAGAGCTGGAAATCATTGTCGAAAGCTTTCGTCCTTTTCGAAATTCTTAATTATTACGTTGTATCAAAATTCCAAAAATTTCATAAGTATCTTTGACTCTTTTTCCTATCAACTTTTTTCAACTTAACTACACCGATAGAAAATACAACAGAAAAATTTTGATAGGAATTTTATTAACTCGAAAATTCTTCACATTGTGAAATCCAAATTAGTTTAAAATTTCTCTGAAACAACCGCGAGTCCTTTAATTAAGAGAGAATTCACGTGAAAAGAGAAAAAAAGTGTCTTAATTCTGGTCTCCTCTATTATCAGAGACAAAGAAATTCCAGGCAGGCTCGACTCTGTGAAGGTAATCGAGAAAAAAATAGAGTAAGAAAGCTTTTAAAAACACGTAGGCAAGGGGGAAAAAAACAAATTACCTGTCCAGTCATTTCCTTCTCGAGAAAAACGCGAGGAAATTCCTCGCAGGGAAAATGAGATAAATACGCGCGGCGGAGTCGGACGAGGAGAAATTTTTAAAGAGTGTGAAAAAAAACGAAAAAAATTGAATAAAAAAATTGAATAAAGGGAGGAGGTTAAGATGGGTTATCACTTATCACCGGTGACCCGAAGCTTCCGGCATGGACTTTCAGCTGTGCAGAATTGATTTCATCTCTCGAGCTTGGCCGTATTTTGTAGACGAATCAATAACCCATTTCTTCAGATTCTTGCGTCTCTCCCGCTCTCTGTGTTCCTGGCCAATTTCTCTTCTTTTTCCCTAGGAGTCGTTCTCTCCCGAGCGCCTACAGAGAAAATGGAAGAAATCGCAAAATTGTGTGTAGTGGAACAAACCTTGATATAAAACACTCGAGCAAGATCCCTGTGTAAGTTTGTGTATACATAGATTAATACATGTATGTATGTACGTACTTGTGTGCTGAATATATATACATATGTATATAGAGAATGGTTTCACTCGATCGGCTTTTCATTATGACTTCTAGCAGAGTCATGGAATATCGATAGAATATCCGAGCAAAACGAGGCAATGAACAAAAAGAGAGGGAACGAGAAAGAGAGAAACTAACAGAGAGTTAAACTACTCTGTATCAATTTCTCTCCCCTCTTTTTCCCCTTCATATTTCCTATCGCTTGCTCTCTATTTGTTTGATACCGTGTCTCCGCTTTTTCAGACCGATCTCTTGTCCAAAAAAAAAAGAAATGAAACCCCTTTTCATCGAACGTTTTGACATCAATTTATCGTCACATTATTCTTCCGCTGTTTTTTTTTCTTCTTCGTATACTGAACGGCTTCTCGTCGGATCGATGAAAAACGGATGATAAATACGACGATTGTTATCTCTTAATTTTTTTATTATTGGATAGAGATTGAAAATTTTTCTTTCAATGAGCTACGAAGTCTATTCTTTTTTCCATACCAACAGACTTTTTAACAGTGAAACAGGGATTGAAACAGAAATTATATCACAGAATTATATTGGAGAAGGAAAAAATAGGTCATGGAATAAATTTTTTATCGGTTTAATTTTTTGTAAAAATGGGTCAAGAGATCGTGTTTCTTTTCTTATTGCTTTTTGCAATAAGATCCAAATACATATTTTCCAACTTGAACCTTTTCTTCCAGCGGTAAGAAACTGGAAATTGCAAAATAACATATCTCAGAATATTGAGAAAGTCAAGAAAAGCTCACGAGGTTGGAATGTTTATGCCCTCAATGAAAATGTATTTTTTTTATTTTTTTCACGAATATTCTTCATCGAATCGTTGTAAATTGGATGATCATTATGTTGATTATTCAATTGTACTATTGTTACTAATGGGCTAGACATGATAACAAAATATAATGTTTTGAATAAATAAGAAACATGGAATCATTTTTTGAAAATACATATTTATAACCTGGGGGTTTCTATTGGCCTGAGAAAATAGTGGTTGAAAAATATCTTTTCAAAATGTACAAAAAATAAGATTGATGCGCATAATTTTTTTTCCATAGGTTTAAAGTATACATTTCCTTGAATTGTTTTTCTTCCCTTAGCTTACTGTTATTCAGTCCCAAGCGAATAGAGCATGAAAAATGGTTTATCAACATTTCCTAAAAAAGAAAAAAACCACGAAATCGATTTTTCCATTCAATATAAATTTCTTTCTTTTTCTACTATTTTATTATTTTCGTACAATACTTTCTTTCCAGTCACCAAGTAATAGGAATTGAAAAATCATTTCACCAAATTCTAAAAAAATATATATAAAAAGATTCAGAATCGCGTATCTTTTCACATTCCCAAAAATATCCTTTTCTCCTTCTCGTCTAGTTTTTTTCAACAGCAAGAAAATAGGGGTTGAAAAATCATTTCTCAAGATTTAAAAAAAAATAAAATAAAATAAATCGCGATGGGAGAGAAATATTTCTTCGAGGAGATGAAGCTCTAGGGTTGATGGATGAAATCGAAGAACGATTCGAGATTGCTGTTTGGACGATCCCGGCGTCGGTATCGCAGGGTGAAACCGAAGACGCAGGAAGTTAAGCTTGCGGTGCGGATGCAGACGTTACGAGGCGCGGGAGGGGGTAGTAGGAAAATTAAGAGGGGAGGGAAGATTGTGGAGGTTCCATTGAGATGTGGAGAAAGAGAAAGAGAGTTGTAAAAAGAGAGCGAGGGAGAGACAGAGAGGGAGAGAAATGGGACAAGGGGGTTATCCGACACGAAGATCGTCGGAGATGCCCGAGGGTGAAATTCGCTTGCGCGCCGTCGGATTCGTCGGCGGAGCCTGGCGGTCGTCTCTCCCCTTCGGGATCAATACGGGACTGTTGGCTTGACTGTGGACCCTGTTGTAATACGAAGGTGGTTGCTTTTCCCGCCACCGTCGTTCCCCTGCAACCCTCCCCCCCCCCCGCCCCTTTTTAAATTCGTCCCTCGCTCAGCGCGCTTGCATTCGCTTCTGCAATGACAGACCCGACTGACCGGAAGATCTTTGCTTCTTACCCGCTGAATTATAAATTTTCACATTTTTTATTAAACACATTATGAAGACGCTGGTGAAGAAATCATGAAAACAGTTTTTTTTTGGTCATTTCATTTTTGAAATTTCTGTGCGTGATGATATTTGCAGGATGTATTTAAATATTGAAAATCGAAACAGTGTAGTATTTTCTGTTTGAATTTGATTCCACGTTTTAATATGTTGCGATCTCGAACTGTTGTTTAATTCGGTTTCGAATTCATCAATTTCTGTCATTTGTTGGAATAATTATCCTTATGTCAGGAAAATTCTGAAAGGCACAAAGACTGCGTACTCGGTTTTTTTGCCGTATCTCAAGATTATTTTCAGTACTAATAAAATCAATATTTTAGGGAAATTGTGAAATCGAAACAAAATGGAAATTTGTTCGAATATCTTGTTTCGCATTTTGATGGATTTTTTCAATTTTACCTTTTGTTAATTCGTTTTTGCAATGCATCTCATTTCTCAAATTAATTTATTTCGATAATTAAGTGCGCTCGGGGAGTGCACTCTTAATTTACAAACGACGATAAATTCATAAAGCAAATCAACGCGCAATAATTTAAAAGTATCAAGAAATTTTTAACGAAATAAATCTAATTTTAAATTTAACGAACTCATGATCACTTTTGCATATGTTCTCTCTCAATAATTAAATGCAATCATATTTCGGTAATTGCAAAAGCCTGAACTTTCTGTCACAGATTAATTTAAATGGGAATATATTAGTTATTGAACATTTTGACTAGCTATATACGAGAGGAAATTTATTCTTCTTGCATTGATGCAATTGAGTAAAATAAAAATGGAGAGAGCAGTGTCAAAAAACGAATTCGAGTTAATTGGAATTGGGGAGGTCGTTCCAATATCAATCTTGTTAAATAAGAATCTTCAAAACTACAGCTTCAACCGCGCCAAAATAAAAGAAAAGAAACCTATCTACCTAATAGAATCTAAAATAAACTTCGAAGAAATGTAACGCAAGGGCTGAAGGACCTAGGTCGATGGCCCACGGTCAAATTTAATGTAATGCGTACCTATGTAATTATTAAACAAATAAGTGTCTTAATAAATGCATTTTCCTTTACTAAGAATCTTGTTTTGAAATGTGCTTCAATTTATAATAAACTTTGTATCCAGAAAAAGAAACTACCTCAACAATTATCGATTTTTTTAAATATCTGATCTTCAAATGCGTAAATTTCCCAAATCGTTTAATGTTCGAATTGTACCCTATCTTGATGTAAGCCAGATGACCTCTTGAACCAAATACAGTCATGAAAAATAAATGTTCAAGAGTTATTTGTTAAATGAAATACGATTCTATCTCTACAAAATGTGATAAACATTCCTAGCCGTCAAGGGCTGTGAATGAGATCAGTTGACGACGACCGAGTCAATTGATTGACTTCAGATTAAATATTATATTCCTTACATTTACAACAAATTTTTTTGTACTTACATTTGAAAAAAAAGCTTCTTCAAAAATGTTCTCAGCGGACTGTCAATCGACTAGTGAATATCTGGGCCACTCCAGTAATAAAAATAACGAATAAATTATGTGCGAATTCCAATATAAGTTAAAACTTCGAGGTTCATTTAATTCAATTAAACGATATATTTGATATTCAATTAAAAATTGAAATTAAAAATGGTAGAGTTTTTGACAAGTTGAAAAGATTTAGAAAGAGAAAGAATGAAGAGGGGCAAGCGAAAAGAGGTTCGAGTTAGCTGGTCCACTTGCAATTTCCAGTTATAATGTTTAATCCGTATTTCATCGCCTAAACGGTGCACGAAACCCTGCTTTTTTTCTTTTAATACTTTACCGTGGTCTTTGGATAAGAGAGAGAGAGAGAGAGAGAGAGCGACATAGAGAGAGTGAGAGACTAAGAGGGAAAAGTCCGCGCGTGGGTCGGATTCGTCGCCGTTCTCCTGGAAGTCGGAGTCGTCGAGTCGCAGTAAAATATAATTACGTTTCGAGGATTATCCTGCCGACGAGGTAGATCTCCGTGCGACTGGTACCACTGGGACTTCTCCTCGTGGATCCTCACTCTCCCTTACCTTCCACTTTTTTTACCGCTCTCGACATTCTCCAGCTCCGACCTGTCGTTTCCGCGGAATCTGCTCTACAGAGATCGACTCATTTTCTTCCCCTCCCTCCTATTTTTCAAAACCCCAAGACGGTCCATCAACTCGAGATTATTAATCGCCGTAAAACCGCTCCAAAGCGATCCGTGCTCTTGGATAGAAAGCACGTCGAGGGGTCTTCTTCAGACTCGAAAAAAAGAATCCAACGAAATATTTTCATTTGCGAATCCATCCATTTAATTTGGAATTTTTTTTTTTAATCTGGAATATCGTCGAAAAACCAATGAACTTTTTTTAATTTTGAATTCAAACGTAAATATGCTCCAGTATCTAATAATATTATCAATTAAAGTATTCCGAGCGCGAGGGGGGGTAGCGAAATTTAGATCTCGTTTTTTCTCATATTCCAAGTGGACTGAGCATTCAAGTCCATGAGGAAAAGTTATTGCAAATCAATTAAAGAAAAACATACTGAAAATTCAAATCGATTCTACGTAAAGTTTATTTATTATAGGGGTGGGGGGGGGGGCAAAATGGGGTGCGGGGGGCAAAATGGGGTACCCCAAAAATTTGGTGAAAATTTACCATAGTTCAAATTTTGATAAAATTGAATATCAAATAGTCTTTTATTTGCTAAGAACATTATATTTGGTGATTTAAAAACACGTTTAAAAAAAACTAAAACGAAAAATCAATTAACATAGCAGATCGAAAAAGACCATTTTCTTTGGTAATGAAACACATTTAAACAAAAATGAATATAAATCATCAA
>JAPYYX010003482.1:0-10776 GCA_030522605.1 Cremastinae sp. B BG-2022a | reverse complement strand
CGGCGTTTTTTTAATAATAAATATTGTTTTTTAAATGTAAAAAAATTTTTTTTGTATGTTCAATAAACGTAGTAATAAGCCTGAAAAGTTGAAACATCGGTTTTTAAATTTTTAATGGCAAAAAAAAATCGTGCAAATAGGTGAAATTTTCGTGCTCTAGACCACCGTGTCCCCTTAACAGATCTCAAAGAAGATCCATGTAAATATAATTTTTTATTAATTAATTATCTACCACATCATTGGGCGAGACTCTGGTGAAATTGGTTATAACAATTTTTTGTTCTTTCGTCAAATTATCCTTGATGCAAGTGGAAGACACCAGAACACTCGCGAAAGCAAAAATGACCACGAAAATGACAGATCGTGCCATGTTCAAAGTTACCTTTCAACTGACTTTCTGATCTTGGCGTTTGTAGTAGATTTATATACGCGATAAATGTCCCGAAAATTCGACGTACGTCGAATTTCATTCTTGCATGAACAGGTTTTTGTCTTTATTATGATAAGACTTATCTTGTCTATCAAATAAATCGTAAACAAATCAAAATTGATTTATCTTTATTTTGCCTGAGCAGACATGAAAAAGGAATCGATAAAAAATTTTGTAATTTCAATGGGAAATTTAATTAAATTTTTCCTAATATTATTTTTTTATGAATAATCGCTTGTATCTCATGAATATCTATAAATAATATAGTCTAATGATTATTTTTTAATAAATAATCATTTATTTATAGAATAATCATTTATAATAAATAATCATTTATATCTAATCCATATCTTTAAATAATAAAATACAATAAAAAAGTCTAATCAATCGATTAATAAATTTTTCAGTTTTTTGATATTGCTAAGATCATGAAATATAATTATTGAATTATATTTTTGATTATGATTATGATTAATTAAGAAAAATTAAAAATAAAATTTTTTATCTCTAATTAGAGATTAAAATCGCGATTCAAAAATGATAATTTTTTTTACATATCGTGTTGTATGATGTACGAATGTTATAGATTAGAAATACGAATTTCTATAGAAGTCCTCAGCAATGAGAACAGATAAAACAAAGTGGATTGATTTCGGAGAAAAGCAGAAGACTTCCCCACTCTCTGTATCCTTATCGATCGAATATCAATGTAATTGATATTGAAGTAAAACAAGTTCTGTTCTGTTGATCTGTTCTATATTTTCTAAAAAATACGTCAAAGAAGTCTCAAGAGGGATCTCGACGAAAATAAAATTGAATCAAAAGGCTTCATTTCTTCAATTCTTTAATCAATATTTTAATTCGAGCAAGCAATTAATAAGTTTTCGTCTTATTATTCAAAATTAGAACCCAGAATTTTAACATTTTTTAAATAGAATATTCAAGAATTATTTCAATTTGAAGTACCAAATTCTTTAGATATTGAATTCAAGCTTAAAATTATTTGAATTTAGAATTAATTTAATTTACTTAAATCTAAAATTTAAACAATTATTTTAATTTTAAATTGAACCAATTATTTAAATTTAAAATTATAAAGCTATTTAAATTTCAAATTAAACGATAATTTAAACAAATTCAAACAGAGAGTGCAAAATGCAAAAAAGAACGAGTAACGAAATCTCGAGCAATTGAAGCGAGAGTCCGCAGTAAAGGGCTCGAAATAAAAAAAGTAGCGTGACGACGACGTGACGGGACGACAAACCGCGGTTTCGGTACGTCTTCGTCGTTTCCACGTCTCGTCACAGTGCGTTGGCTGTATTTCCTTCTCGTGCTCGGTACATAGTTTCGTCGTCGCGCGTTACCCAGTTTCATCGTTCGCTCGCCCAAGGACCAGCGAGACTCGTATCGGGGTTCATCTCGGTCGTTTTGACAGGCGGCTTGACAGCCGTGTGCGTCGACATGTTTCCTCGACGCCGCTTTCATTCTTTCTTTCCCACTCCGAATACTTTGTGTCCCGAGCGGTGAAAAGATATTAGAGGAAGCGAAAAAGAAAACACCGAAGAAAACTCGAAGAAGGATTGACGTGTCGAAACCAACGTGGACCGAGCGACACGAGAAGTAAAAACAAAGAATTTTGAATCCAGGAAAAGTACAGCCGGAGAAAATTTCTTTCACGACGATCCCTCGAGGATTTCATCACGATTGATTTCCGAGCCCTATTCGGGTATGTCGAAATCGAGACCACGCTTTTTCTCCTATTTAAACCACAGAGGCCTAATCATCTTTGTTTGGCAAAAGTTATTTTCGGCTTCCCTCAACATCCAGAGACTTCACGAATCCCATCTGAAAAGTAAAGTATTACTTAAATTTTTTTTTCAATTCTCAGTTCTCAATTTTTAGATTTTTTAATTGTGATAATTAATCGTAATCGTACTTATTTTTTTTTAAATTAATTTTTTGGAAATTAAAAAAATTAAAATAAATTGTTTAACGTTTACATTTTTTGATAAAATAAAAAAAGAATGATTTATTTGGTAGACACGTTCACTGACAAATTTTTTTTCTATTCTGAGTCCTCAATTTTGACAATTAATCTCAATCGTTCTTAATTTTTTAAAATTAATAAATCGAGTCTTATGTTTGGAAATTTCAAAAATTTAAATAAATTGTTTCACATTCAAATTTTTTGATAAAATAAAAGAAGAAAGATTTATTTGATAGATTCGTTCACTGACGTTTTGATTTTCTTAAACGTTTATAATTATAATTGATTTTACATCACTTAATAATTTTATTATATAATCAATGAAGACGATTGTATGAGACAATTATAAGTGAACCAGATTTGACGAAATTTCTAAAGAAATGGCTCCTCGTGAATCCAACCTACCAAGATCAAAAGTCAGACGTTCATTTCTACCAATTGAAGATGATGGTGATCAAAATCTCTACGGTAATTCAACATTGATATGAATTGTCTCGAAAATTACTTCAACTATTATTTTCTTCCAAATATTTTAATCTTGTCATATGACAAATTTTTTGAGACTATATTAAAAAAATATCAAAAAAATCTATTAAATATTTTATATTGACATGAATTTTCATTTTTCAAGTTTCAGTGGCCGCACAAACGGAAGATTGCACCGGCACTGAGGAAAATTCGTCCTATCGCTTCTCGTATGCGTACTTTTTTTATGGAATTTGTACAACTGCAGTAATTGCTTCAATCGCGATCGCAATGTTTCCGTATCCATTGAGAGCTTCCTGCACCGTGCAGTGGTAAAATTGATGAATTGATTTTCGTTGGATGATCCTACGATTTTTGAATTCCAGACCCCTAAAAAAAAAATTTCATAAATATTTTAAATTACAAATGTACACCTTAAAATTACGATTTTTAATAATTTTTTTGTTTAATTAATTTTTCGAAGATCAATTTCAAATTTATAATAAAATTAACGTATAAAATAATGAAAGTATAAAATTAATTTCATACCTTCGATAATTTAATGATTTTTCGAGAAAAAGAGCACATTTGCAGGAAATTCGATGAACCATGCACGTTCATGATGCAACGATTGAGGAGCCAGATATTGAAATGGTCCAAACGCAGAGAATGTGCAATTCGAAACAAGTGTCTTTATGTGGTGAGAAATTACATTTTGAATAAACATCGCTGATAATTTCAAAAAGTATACAAATTAATTTTCTAATTTTCACCAAATTGAGCTGAAAGATGCAAACGGTATCGCGGATACAATTCGAGCTGTGCATCTGAGCTCCAGATCCAACAAATTTGACGACATAGAAATCGAATTTTTCAGAACGCGAAACAACACCTGTGTTGCGAAGGTTTAAATTTAAATTTATATTTAAAAAATATCGTCCTTAAATTTAAGTAAAGTTTTTAAATTTCTTCCCTATCTATTTTACATGAATTTGTGTACACTGCATCGAGACTTTTAATTTTGTTAATTCAACTCTGCAGGCAAAATCAATATCTCGAGGATTTTTCGTGATTTTCGACGATGGCAAAAATTATTGTAACCTTCGGAATCTCGTGAACGGCGCGGAGCTCGATTCGGATCGAGGATTCGCGGAGTCAACGAACGAAGCGATCTGCACTCAAGTCAATACCGTCGTCTGCTTATAAGAGATCGGTGAGTCAATAATTTATAAAAAAAAGCTTAAAAAATCATACTCATTGATTTTATAAACAAAAAGTAACTCGGACTTCAATATAATAGCTTTCAAAATCGTCCAAAGATTCTATATTGTACTGATATAAAATTAGATTGAGGTAAAAATACTATCGCTTGAATTCATTCACATTAATATGGCCTACTGTCACTGTCAATATAATTACAATTTAATTGTTATAATTATTAATTGTTGAAAAATCCTAAATTATGCTTTTTATAAATAATTGATAGTGTTATAATACACAGATTATGCAAAAAAGTAATTATGTCCCTAAATAATGCTAGGCGCAGTCGCGCGCATTGAACGATCAACGTACATTACAAAATCACAACGCATTTTTAAGATCAAAATACTAGTATAAAATTATTTCCGTTCTACGTCCCTAAATTAAGTTAAATTATCACTCGCGAATAAAATCATTCCGTTCTACGTCTCTAAATTAATTTAAATTATCACTCGCGAATAAAGATACGATAAAAAATAATTAAATTAATTTGAGCGTCCGTTCGGACACTGCGATGTGCCCCACGTTTGGCCACTCGTCATTTCAACGTTTCCTAATTTGTTAGTCGCGTTACTGAATACTTAATCGCCCATAATTGACGATCCGGTTCTATGCCTGCCACAGAAGATTGCTCCTGCAGCAGCTTTAGATCGACACTTCGATCCACTTTTTGTCAAAGAGGCGCACAGTGGACGTGGGTTCGTTGAATACGTTTGATAAAGAGGTGTGTCACTAGAAACAAGAAAATATGAATAAAAACGTGAAATAAACGTAAATGGCAATATATAAAAAATTTGTAGTCAAATTTTAGACAATATTTTTTACCCCCTCGTATCGCGACGATATGTAGAATAGTTTGGTGTCCTGCTTCGAGATAATCGGTATCGCAAATTTCCCTCATCCAGTATATTATCTGTATCATCGTATCTTTGCTGTGATTCGTCCGTCCTCTCCAGAGATTGCTCGAAATCCATACTATCCTCTGACATGCTGGGATAATCAAATCCACGACTGGAAATGAGATCCTCTCGCGCTTTTTTCGATGGGACGTAAGAGCACGAAAGTTCCTCGACAGGTGTCGAATTTTGTCGGCACCACGAAGCAGCTGATTGTACAATCATAACAGTCATATCTGCAAGAAAAAAAAAGAGTTGAATTTTGGGCGTTTCGAAGTTCAAGATATTTTGGTACTAAAATCAAAAATGATTGAAATTTGATTAAAATTGTACAAAATGCATTTTATAGGAAATATCTCTATAAAATATGTACCTTTGCAATATATCAATTTCTGAATAATAGTCTGAACCAATTCTTTCAAAGCAGTCATAGCTCTAACATGAATTTTAGTCTGTGGAACTGGAGATTGTTCTCTGAAATCGCGTTGCTTGGATTCGTTTATTTTTCCATTCCTGTTCGTCGAGATTTCTTGGGGTCGACCTTGCTCGATCGTTTTCTGACGAGGTCCGAACATGTATTGTATAGTCACCATCAAATAATGCACTGAAGAGTAAAATAAAAAATGTTAGTAGATCTTAAAACTTTGAATTCTCTAATATGCAAATGCACTTACTTCCTGTGATCATGAATATCAATACGGTGATCGACGTGAAGTCGAGGCAGGCTTCCATTCCATGTTTCAAAAATGTCATAAGATTTACAGGAATTATTCCCATTATCGTTGCCCTGGTCGTAAATGGCACTTGCAAGAAGGAAGCCACGATCATGGCCCCGATGAGATAGAGAACGTGAAGAAAAGTGCGGTAAACTCGATTAAATTGTTCACCTACGAACAAAAAAGAAATTTGTTTTATGCAAAAATTTTAAAAAATAAAACATTTTTCAGCTATTCTAGTCGGATTTTCATGAAAAATGTATTACTCGTGTCACCGATGTATTCCGTAATCCATCCTAATTTTTCGTCAACCTCGCTGCGCATCGATCCAGTCATGTTCCAGATGTAGTGTATCGTTTCGTTAATTTTTGTAAGTTTTTCCAACGTCTGCTCATATTGGGCAGCAGCTTCCGCATTTTGTGCCACTATACGCTCCGTGCTCGATTCTATTTTTTCCCAAATCAGTTTAGCTTGCTCCTGAATTTGCATCAAATCTTCGAGCACTTCCTTGTGATTTTCGTGCTGTTCCATAGCTTGGTTCATCATCTCGGAGCTAGATTTTTCTATAGTAAACGAAATGAATAAAAAAATGTATTACAATTGAAAAATATATTAAAACATATTGGATAATAATTCAAATAAGAAAAAGTAAATAAAAAATAAAAGTGTAATTTTCATAATATTACCTAATTTGGCTTTTATATCCTCAGTTAAACTGGTCAGTTGAGCATGACCGGCTCGTATGAGAGCTTTTTCACTGTTCAATTCGCGAAGATTATTCGTCACTAAATTGTGAGCTGTGGCTTGGGCGTCTCGTAAATTTTGTTGTTGTTGCAGCAGCGCTGAATTTCCCTCGGATAGCGAACCCAAAGCTTCCAGCGTTTGATCTTCCAGACGTTTTTGACTTTCCTGAAAATTCAATTTGTTTGTAAATGTATTCCAAATGACGAAAATTTAAAGATATTAATTTTTCAAAAATTTATACCTCCAATGAACCCAAAGCTTTGATTTGAGAATGGGCGGTTTGCATCAGTTTGTTCACGGTCAATTCGGTGAGCGCTCGAAATTGGGCACTACGCGAAGCGTAACACACGGCCCTCGCTCTGTTGCTCATCAAGTGATACGCGTTCCACATATCCGCGTCCATTTCGGTCGTACATTGTTTCAAAGTCTGTAAATAACATTTTATAAAAATTTTTTAATCACGTTTTAAAAATGTTTTACACTTTTGGATAATTTTATGATGAAAACATTCAGATCTTTTATTTTTATTTTAAAAATTAAAAAAAAAAGAGAAAAATCACTTCTTCACAATAAAATTCACAATTCAAGTTTAAATTTAAAAAAATATAAATTGTAAAAGAGAATTTCAAAATAATCCACACTCTCTGGATGCTTTTGAACTACTGAGAGCCAGAATTCTTCAAGGGGGTCTGATGAGTAATGGATTTCTGGAGGGGGAAAAATGCAAGTTTAGACACGTATTATTGTTATTTCAATACCCCATTGTTAATTGATTGTATGGATTTTTAAAAATATGCAAAAAAAAGAATGAAATTGTCGAAACGAATAGCACAATTTACATTGAACAATTATAAATTTTCCAAAAATAATTCACAAACAATTTACACACTGCAAACATTTTTTAAATTCAAAATTCTTTGAAGGGGTCTGAGTGATGAATTCCTGGAGGGGGAAAAAATGCAAGTTCGAACACGTATGAGAATGTACCCTCTGTCTGAGTCATCAACCTTTACACCCTTCAGAAGCGTCTGGGCCCTACAGACTGCCTGTCTACCTTTCAGTGCACAAAAAGTTTTTTACTTCGCTTCTACCCTTTTACCAGTGCAGGGAAATATTTTTCTACTTTCCTCTGCTCTCTGACAGTTAATTAAACATTTTTATTATTTTATTTTTAGCATTTCTTCAGTGCAGAGAAATTTTCCCAGCTTCAATCACTCACAATCAAGTAAATAATTTATAATTTTGTTTTCAGTATTTCTTCAGTGCAGAGAATTTTTTTTCAGCTTCAATTACCTTGATAGTTAAGTAAATAATTTACAATTTTGTTTTTACTGTTTCTTCAGTGCAGAGAAATTTTTTCAGCTTCAATTACCTTGACAGTTAAGTAAATAATTTATAATTTCGTTTTTACTGTTTCTTCAGTGCAGAAAAATTTCTCCAGCTTCAATTACACTGACGGTAAACTAAATAATTTATAATTTTGTTTTTACCATTTCATCTGTGCAGGGAAATATTTTTCTCCCCTCAACTGTGCTCTGACAGTTGAGCAAATTGACGCTCAGTTTTGCTATCTGCTCCTCTGACATGTCTCCGCAAGAAGTTCTTATTTTCATAACGACTTTGTGCTGGCAAGTTTCTAAAGGGGACGAAACTTGAATATTGGTGAATTTTGCTGCCTCCTGCAAAAATTTCTCGTCTTCCGTCATAATCTCGTAGGGTATGGAAATGAGAGGAACTCCGTCAGCCAGTAGGACCGTTGATTCTTTGGACGGCTCATTCCAAAACCAGTTCAATAAACTCGCGCTGTGAGCTTCTTGCGATAAATATATCGCAATGAACAATATTTGCTTCAACTTCAACATTGCGATGCTCCTGTAAAATCAATGTTTACTTTAACTGACGGTTCTCTTATTTGCGAATTTGATAAGATTATCTTTGTGGACTTTAGAGTATTTCCGACGAATTCATAAATTCGTTGGTATTATGTAACAACAATGATTTGACAAATTGAACAAAAATTTACGCGGGTTTTCCGTTGGCTTTTGGGTTAGTTGAAAACGTTGATAAAACGTTCGAATTCCGACACGATATTCGTTTGATTTACCTTATTTCAAAAATATAAGACGAACAAGGTTTTCGCGGAAAAGTCGTGTCAGTTTGAGGTTGGAAAATGCAGAAAATTTGTGTTAAAAATAACTTTTTCACTTCATAAACAGAGCTCGCGCTGGCTCAATGTTCATATTTTGTAACGGTCGGCACGCGGAAATTCAAGCAAGTTGAAACTTGTAAAAAGAAAACACGGAAATGTGACGCGCGTGACAGCTCGAGAATCGGATCTCACCCACAAGAGCGCGGGGCGTGTGAATTCTCGAAAACGCGGGAAATTCAAAATATATTTTTTGGTCCGGTCATCGTACAGGACCTTTTTTTTGTGTCATTACAACAATTTATTTAACAATAATAAACCTAATAAATAAATATTTAAAAAATCATGTTGTATTCATCATGAATGAATTTATTTATAAAAAAAAAGCAGGACCGATTACTTTATTGCAACATTAAAAAACAAATCGCGAAAATCGTAGATTTTTCGCGAGGGCCACACTGTGATGATCCCTTAAACAATATTACGTTTTATTTCAATATTTCAGACGAAAAAAGAAAAATTGTTTAAGGATTTGTGGTAAAAAATTTCATTTATTTAAATAAATTAAAAATTTATGAAAATAAATTAATTTTTTTAATTTCGGAGCATGGTCAGTAAAGAAGAAAACTTTTTGCATAAACAAACCACTGTTTATTGTATTTGGGATTGAATGATGTTGAGAAAGGATTAAATTCGATTAATCCATCGCAATTTCATTTATAGAAATAATTCTCTCGCACGTTTGTAAATAAAGTGACATTTTTATGACATCAATATACACATCCTAATAGCAGCTGGTGTATGCACCAGGCTGATTAAAAATATACAATAATCTCTATAGAGTGTATACAAAATTGCATCACGATTGACAATTGTGCTGGAATGTTTTCTCATGGAATGAACACGTTTTGTACATAATAGCACAATATACATCCCTGTATATCGATATTTCTTCAGACATAATTTGGGCAACCATTTAACCAATTATTCTATTATTAAGACTATAACGACTAACTAACAGTAGTGGCACTCATTTTCAACTCCGAGAATTCGATCAATATCTTGTAGGCACATTGCACATCGAGCACGATAATATTATCAATCTTTTCCTTTTTTACAAACTTACCTCAATTTAAATCAAAATTTCTCAAAAGCCGCATTTTCCTATTTTCGTAAGGTCTACGTTATGAGCGATCTATCTACAATTTACTGCGTTGTACATTGTCGAAAAGTCATAACAAATTTGAAACAGTAGCAAAACCCATATTGCTCCATATAAAAATGAACGCTCGTTCGGTACGTCGTTGTCTCGATCACTAATTATTTAAGCTCTTGTTCATTATTCTCGATGTGAGCCTCAATCGATGCTCATGTGGAATGTAACGTAGGAACCTTTCGACGCTCGCAACCTAATTTCTAAAATTGCGGACACTTAATACTATCAGGCTTCGTCTATCTGCGATCAATCTACAATTTTTATATACAATTCTCTCTAGATACATTCGATCGAATTTACATTATTGAACCCCGAATGTAGCCTGCCACACGATCGAGTCGTTTTCCTTCTACCTCGGAGTTGTTTACGTGTATATATGTTTGTATATGAAATCACTCAATAAACCATCCATGTGTATACAAAAATGTATCGTATGTACAATTTGCGATGCATCCGCGATAATGCGAAAATATAAATGTCTCCCGGAAATGATTCAGGGCCAAAATTTGTTAAAAATTTCCATAAACGAATCGTAGATCATAAATGTTATTGCCACGTCGAGACAGACTCTTCCTAATCTTGGTACTGTTCCCTTGTAAAACGCTGCTGGTCCCTCCTTTTTCCAGATTTGTACGGTGCAGTCCAGACTACTCTTGTACTTTGCAGCTTCGAGACCCTGTAATTAAATCGATTTTTTTATTATAATATTTTGAGGTATATTTATGGGTCATCTAGTCATCGGCCGAAAAAAGCATGTTTTTTTGAAATTTTTTTTGCGAAACTGATTGCATTTTTCGAACTGTTTCTTTTTCCATGATAAAGGGTATATTGTTTACTATGTTTCATAATTTTTCTAGTGTAAAAGATTCACGAATGGAGCAGATATAATATATTTTACGGACCGCTGTCCAGAAAA
>JAPYYX010003481.1:0-12182 GCA_030522605.1 Cremastinae sp. B BG-2022a | reverse complement strand
AAACTCGTGAAAAATTACTATTTACATATATGGCTGTAACTCTTGTAATTGTTGACAAAAAAAATTTCAAAAATGGTTTTATAATCTGGAAACAATGTACTTTGAAATAGAAACAATGGTTTTTGTGGACTTTCCAAAAAGTCGTCCGACGAAGGTGCGATTTAGAAGGAAAAAATCGAACGCTTCGCGACTAACGGCCCGACCCAAAATCTATCTGTTCGATGCTGTAGTCGAAGGTCCAAAGAAATGCTAGATAGCGCCACAAACCTAAATTTTTCGATTTTAGGGACCCGTATTCCAGATCAAAAAAGGCATGGGTCTTTTGGACCCAGTGTGACTACTAAGGGTTAATAAAATTTTCGTTGTTTTTGGAAAAGACGAATATTCAGGTTAACAAGAAAAAGAGATAAGAGATAATAGTTAGGTATTCCTCCTTTGTGCGCGATTGACTCTAAACATCGTGATCGGGTGAACAATAGATGCGGCGTGTAAATATAAGCGCGAAGCTGGGTAATACTGAGTTGTATATAAATGTAATACGGTGACCTGGAAATGAAGTGTTTAATAAACTTTCTATAATGAACGAATGAACATGAGCGCGTCGGAGTGTCACGATCGAGGCCACAGCCAACGGCGACCGAGATATCTACTCTCGGCCATACCCATCAGAGAAAGAGAGAGGAAACACGTCAGAGAAATCATCCGCCGCGAACGCCAGGAAATGAATTTCTCCTTGACGATCGCTTCAAACAATCCAGTGACTTGTGCCACGGAAATTTTCACTCAATTGTATATACACATTAGAGTGATTCAACAAAAATTTACCATTTTTTTCTTTGTTGCCACCCATCTTAATAGCTTCAGAAAGGTAAAAAGATTCCTGTGCCCATTGATACATATATGGAGCTGAAAATTGTGCAGGCGTCTTTGCAGAGACTCATCAAACGGATTTATCGATTGTTCCGATAAATGATGATCGGTTGAATTTCTAAATGCCAAAATTCTTTTGAAACACCTTATACATAAATAAAAATACAGAGATAGAGAAAAAATGGCTCGAGAAACGTATACACATAGGCAAATAACGCCGTGGATTCTCTGTGGATCGAGAAATTAGAAAGTGAGCCATATCCGCGAGAGATCCCGGCGGCGACGATGTGAATCACATTTGTATTTTATGTCTATGGACGGATTCCGGTTCTTATTTCTATCGTCTCTGAATCACGTTCGCGCGGCTTTCCTCGGATACGCGCGTAAACGTAATCGCTTGTCTACATATTAGCTCGGTAAACCTTACGCGTTTGTGCTCTCTAATGTGGCGCTGACCGTCGAAAAGTGGCACACGCGCTTCCAGCCGTCGATTTTACGCTCAATTCACGGATGACGAGCCCGATATTCATCTTATTTTGTCGTCCCACGATCAGTTACTCTAATATTTTTCAACGATTATAATAAGAAAAAAGATTATTTCCACTCTGGTAATGCTTAGTCGTTAAAAAAGGTAATTTTGTTGTAAAATATTAATAATTCTTGACAATAAACTGCGATATTGCTAAATTGATTATAGTTAATTGTAAGCTGTGTACTGATCGGAGATTGTACATGAACATGCTTAAAAAATAGAAAAGTTCTGTTAAAAGAGAAAAGTTTTTACTCTGGTAATGCTTAGTAATTAAAAAAAGTTATTTTGTTATAAAGTATTAATAATTCTTAACAATAAACTACGATATTTCTAAACTGATTATAGTCAATTATAGCCGTATACTGATCGGAGATTGTACATCAAAATGCTCATAAAATAGAAAAGTTCTGTGGTTTACGTTCAAACGTGAATAGAGACCTTTTGGAAGGGGCAGCAAATTAAAGGAGAAACTCTACATCATAGAGAGTCGTCGTCTCGCGGTCAAGTCTCTTATCATTCCGTGGCGACTACTTTCTCCGTTTCTATAACGCTCGTCCGATTCTCCGTAAGTATTCCTCGCTCGTTCGCGTCACGCATGTATCATGGGAGTCTCGTGTACCCAATTATACTTCGAGCGAAACTGAGCCCCGTCATTATTACACGGCTGAGGTTAAATGTCGAAGGATCATTAACGAGCTTGCTCCGCATTGGTATTATCCTGTCCGGACCCGCAAAAAACTTTTTCATCCCACACACGCAGCGCCCATATTGTATATATTTAAATATGCTCCACTGAATACTTCTTTTTCCAAAATCAAAAATTTTGAAGTAAAACTTATTGTTTTATTTTTGAAGATTTCTATATGAAATTTGGCTTATAGCGAGACAAATATAATACGTGAACTTTCGCTGAAATTTGTACGAGATTGACCGTCGAGAAGTTGAGATATTTATTTTTTTAAATTAAAACGTTTTGTAACGCCTCATAAGAGCTCATGTTAAAAGGTGTGATTTTATACAACTAAGATCTCGATTTCTATACGGTGAAGCTTCTAAAAATTTTGCACATTGTCCAATATAATGTCAAAGAACGTCAACGCCAATTTTCAACAAATTATACTTAAAATAATTTCGCTTGATGAAATTTGCCTTCACTTTACACGTTCAGTTGCTGATTTGAGTCACAGGATCCGCAAGAACATCCTTAAATCTTCTGTATAATAAAAAAATGCTGTTCTTTGGTAAAACCATCACTTGAGAACGGCTGGACCAATTTCGCTAATTTGTTTTTTTTAATATTCCTAATAGTCCGAGTAAGGTTTTTACGTAAGAAAAAATTGGAAAAATTGCCAGCAAAACTTCAAAATTTATGAAAAAATAAAAGTTTATCTTTCGATTGATTTTCGAACGCTACGTACGCAAACATCGTTTGATAACTATCAGTTGATGATCAGACGGTTATTGACTTTGAAATTGTCAATTTGACACGAAACCCAATAAAATTCCGTGTTGCTATCGTGAAAAAATCATCACATCAGAAACCATCAAAAAATGTATTGAAATTTGGACAAAACAACGTCTGCAGGGTTAACTATAAAATGAATTAAAATAATGTTGATATTAAAATTTAAAGTACAGTTCAATTTTAGAATCACTGTGAGGAGGAATCACGAAGCGACCGAGCCACTATAAAACTCACCCAACGAACAAAAAACAGAACCAAAAAATCAAGTGAACCAGGAAGATGAAAGAAAAAACATTTGTCGGACGTATCGAATTTTTTAAATTGTGAGCTCGTCATGGGACATTAAAGTGATGTGTATATTATCCAACGAGTCCAGGCTCTCGTCAATGGTTGGACTTCGTACGAAGCTCTTCAAAATTCATTCGAGCATATACGTTACAGGAGAAGAGGAGAAAAGAAAGAAAAAACAATATTAAGAGAAGGACAGAGCAATGGATAGAGCGATAGGTGAACGAGAGAGACAGAGACTGAGGATAATCGAAATGTATAGGAGAAGTAAAAGGGCTGAAGTTTGTATACTATAATATATAGAGAACGAGGAGAGAAAGGCTGAAGGCTATATCTAGATAGATAAATGTATGTATGTACGTATATAGATATATAGTATGAAAAGGAAGTTGCCCAAGAGGTTTTGCATCGCGGCTCTTGGCAAGGCTCAACGTCATAGTCGTTTCTCTTTCTCTCTGTGAACGTAGCATCTCTGGCCGTTGCAACCTCTCCTGTTCCAGCCTGATGCGGATTGCCCGTTGGGAGAACCAATTTGAGCTTGGCGTGCATACGGCTTTGCCCTGGGCAAACGGAAATTTTGGTCCAGATAGAACCCGGAGAAATCTGGAAGCGATTTTCCAGGCATGTTGACGCTATGACCTCGATAACTCGCTCCAGCCTACGCTCCAATGGATCTATATCCATACCGCTCCCTTTACTTCGGAGCAAAAACCCTCTTCCACCCTCCAGCAGCTAACTACGTGATTTTCGGAGGTCAAGCCGCTTCAAAATCATTCCACTACAATTTTCGATCCTTCATCTTAATTTTCGATCAAACAAATTCATACTGTTGAATGTGTGAATATAAATTTTATTTTAATGAACAAATTTAAGGATTTTCAAGTATGTAAATGTATTTTATTATTATTTTCGATTTGTAAAGCTAAATTCTTCGTCTTACAATTTAATCTTTGATTTCCTTTTATTCACAAAAATTATTCCCCGGTAATCGGTGAAGAAAATCAGGAAGATCAGCCACGTGTCAATAAATTAATTGCGGTTTGGGCAGAAAGACAAGTATATTTTCTAGATCGTGTGATCAAGTCGCGAGTCGAGACGAGAGGATGCGATCTCCCAGGTTCACAGGACTGCGAGGGCCTCTTCTCCCTTCTCCTGACACAAAAGTAAATCGATTATGATCGATTTCTCTTTCTCTCGCATTCAGAAAATTTCAATCTTACATGGAGAGGCGCGGAATTTTTCAAACTATACCTCTTACAAATGAAGTTGATTGGACTTGGAAAATTTGTAAGGGAAGAAACCAAACATCCACCGACGAGATAGAACAACAATAAAACGAGAGAGAATTAAAAATAAAAGGGATATTGATGATTTGAGGACTCTCTGAATCAAGATACACTGAAAAAAATGTAGCGATTTCCAATGAAATATTAGTTGGTTCGATCAATATTTCGTTGGATCTATTAAATATGGACGAATCAACTAAATATTTCATTGGAAATGGCCATCTTTTTTTTCAGTGTACTAAAGCTTCATTTGGAAAATGTTGAATATTAATGAGAGTAATTATTTTTCGAACTCAGAGTTTCCTCAATCTAAACGGAATATCAATTGGTAATATAGAGTTAAATTTTAATTACGTGTAAATATTAATGTTAAGAGTACAATGGAAGAAGAGTATGGAACAAAACCGCGTAGAGAAATGATTTGAAATTTCTGCTCGGAAATTTTTAATTTAATGAGAGCAAACGGTTCCATGGAGCAAGCGTAAAGAATATAATAATAATAATAATAGTAAAAATAATAATTCATAATCGCGGTTATTCGAAGAATTGAAAAGCGTTATTTTCCGTATTTTGTTGAAAAATGCATAAATATTGGGAGAATATACATGTTTCTCCGAATTAACTATGTATACCGCGTATACTCAAAAACTTATGAGCTAAAGCTACATAAGAAAACAAAATATTAGATTAATTCAAACGTTAATGTTTTTATACTTTAAAATTATATTCAAATTTATTCAAAAAGTCATTAATAAAGTAATGAAGCGATGAATATTATCGAGAACTCATGTCAACTATTAGATTCTGTTTCACGATGGATGAATTATTTTTAAAAAATATAACAATAGAGCAACAACGTTAATTTATGCATAAAGTATACATAATATAAAAATTGGATATTTATAAAAATACCAGAATGATAAGTTGGTTAAAAACAGTGTTAGAGACGTCAATAGAAAAAAGGAGTAAACGGTATTTTTTTGCATTATTTGGATTGATGAATGATGAAGCACCGCGTGTTTTCGTTTTTCATACATTTTGCTCGTATTTCCTGCTATGTACTATTTCGCACCCTAACCCATCACGATGGCCACATCCTGTCCGATGAATAAAACGCGATGAGTGAGAATCCCGCACGATTCCACCCACCAAGCGCCTGCTCAATTCACCCTACTCGCTTGACCGCCATCTCAAAACAAATGAAATCATGTACTTTCTCTCTCTTTTATCATTTAGTTTATTTATTTTCCCCACATTCCAGATCCCACGTACTTTCCCATATCTGACCGGTATCAAGGATAATATATCGACTCATATGAAAGAGACTTGGTAATTCGGCCAATTTCATACATTTCAACACCTAATTCAACAGTCTCAAGGTGATGTGAAATCGAACCTTGCTATTTTTCCTGAAAATAACCAATTTTAGAAGAAAAAAAAACCACGTTGTTTTCTTCCCATCAAAGAATAATGTAAATCTCTTCATTTTTCTAAAAAATATCAAAAATTTCTAAGAGAATAGCAAATCCGTTTTGCATCTGTCCCTCTCACACTCATATGCATTAAATCCCACCTGAATAATAGCGAAATATAAGTGATGAATAAATGTATTGAAAAATATTGAAAAAAATAAAAAAAATAAACCTCTATATTCGATGAGAGTAAGAGCCCCGACGAAAACGTGGACACCACGCTATCTGATGGAAAATTGGTGGAGTTCGTTACTCGGTCGGTAAAGCAGTTAGTTGGATCGATCGACATGTGCGTCCATTCATTTTTAAACTTGGCAATATCTCTGCAGACTTGCGAAAAAGAAATAACATGCAATTACTTATTGTATCGAACAGACCTCGTAAGTTGTCCAGCATGTACGAGAGCAGCTTACAGGTCCCCGACGGCTCGCCATATAACGCCATCATTTCCTTGCTCAGCGGATTTCCTTGCAGTCCTAACACTTGTAACTGGAACAACTTCCCGATTTCGTACGGTAACACTCGTAGATAGTTTTGATTCAACAATAACTCCCTGTAAAAGATTAAACAAATGAGAAAATATTACATTGAAAAAATAAATAGAAAGTGAGGAAATGATAGAGAAAAAAATATAAAATAGGGCATGTATGATAAAAATTAGTATCTATAGTGTATGAGGTGAAAAGAATAATGATGAAGCGCAGAAATCTTACTTCAGGTAGATGAGGTCTCCCAGCTCAGCGGGCAAACTACGAAGTTTGTTGCTACTAAGGTCAAGAGTTCTAAGATGGAGCAGGCGACCTATTTCAGGTGGTACCCTCTGCAGGCTATTATCATTGAGATAGAGAGCGGTCAAATGAGTTAAATGCCATATATTTGGACTAAGATTCCTTATGCTTCCTGTTATCTCCAGCTCCGGCCAATAAGATTTCTTTCCCGAATTGGCATCCTCCGTCGACATGATAGTGTGCGTACGACGTGGATTGGAGTTCTCATACTTGTCCTTATTATTGCGGGACATCTTGAATCCTTTTCAAATGAAAAAAAAATACAAAGGTAAGGTAAACGTTGTAACATTTTTACATTCTTTGCTCAATTCTTTACAAATTAAATTAGATTCCATCAACTGTTGCAATCGACACTTCTTATCGAGAGACATATGCAGTTCATAACAGAAGAAAAAAATTAACAGGAGAAAAATTTTTTAATACTTCATAAATGTCTCTCTAATAAAGATTCAACACAATTAATGAGAGCTAGATTTCATTTACTTTTATTGACTAACCTACATCATTCGGTCTGAAGGATTTGACAGGAAAGTCAGGAAGAATTGAATGGTTGAACTGTATTACGGATCCAACCGATTTGGGAATTTCTTGGATGGTAGGATGCTCAAAATGTAGAAGAATCAGAGGAAGGGCCATGCCGATGAAGAAGCTTGCAAAAAACATTGAAACTTTTTGATAATCCAAAGTTCAATCTTTTCATGATTATTCAAAACAAACATTCTATGCTAAAATAATTTCAAGACAATTATCGTTTATTTTCACCATTAACAAGAAGTAATTATCCAAGAGATAATCAAATTCTTTTGAATATTTTATCTCATATGTCAAACAAATTAGAGTCAGCACTATTAGTTTTTATTACAGAAAAACCTGAACACTCACAAATTTTACTAAACATTTTTTGAGTTTTTCAATATTCAAAAGTGACATTGGAAAAAATTCAATCTTTTCTCTGTATATCCAATAAAATCCAATAAAGTAATAAACATGTAAAACATAAGCCATCGACTTTTTGGTAAAAAGTAACAAAACTTGAGATACAATTGATTTAAAAAACATTATATTTCTTCTACAGGTTATGTCAGCTTTATCTCTGTTTGTCAGAGCTTTGTCATAATTTTGTTTATTTTTAAAACATACTGGAAATTGGAATTGTAGTAAACTTGGCGATTCATAACCTAACAATTAAAGTTTTGCGAGCGGAAATATAAGACCGGCGAGACGTAGCCGCCTTTTTCGAGTCTCAATGAGACAATATAACATTGTAGAGGATAATTTCGCAAATCATTGTAATTCGGAATTAAATGTTCAAATAAATAAATCAGTGTATTAGGACAGAATAATAAAATGAATTTGGGTTAAATATTAGGTTCGCTACGCGTTAAATGTCGTATCGTTTGAACTTGATGGCTCAGAGTTTTGGACTTTTAATAAAAGACTGAAAACACCAAAATTAGAGAGTTATACGAAGGTAAAATGCTGAATCTTACTCACCTTCATCTACCTCTGAACGCGCACACGAAATAATAAATTAGAGAAGGAGCTTTTAGTTTCGGAGTGCAAATGAAACGCGTAAACAAAAACTACCTTGACAAACACAAGTCCTCCATTTATCAACTGCACTGCTGATCACGTATCATAGGATGTATTGTGATAGGAATACCACTACCGCGGAAATTTCCCGAAGCAGCCGACACTCGACGACGGATTCATTCGCAAATTCACGCAGCAAGCTCTCTCATCAGCTGCTCTTTACTTTACTCTATTTTTATCAGTTTTCACTATTATTCTAAGCAACAATACTTCTGTACCAAATACCATTCACTAACAGTTAGTATTTTTTGTGAAAAAATACCTACTTTCTTGCATTCAATAATGTGATTTTTCATTTTCCATTCGACGTGACGTGTGTCAAAAAATGTGCACACAAGTTTCTGACATTTTAAACTACATTATCGACGTTCCAAGAGTTCTGGATATCTCTTATTATTACCACGAGAGGCGTTGATTATTGAGCGGTGTGACGTCTCCGATGATGATGCCGGCCGTGAAGATTTCACCTTTATCCGTGGCTGAAAACCCTTTCGATACATGGATATCTCATAATCCACGGTTTTAACTATTTCTTATTAGCTAACGAATCTCGCTTTCGTCACAGCGGACAAAACGCTAGATTCCAAATTGATCGGGAGACAGAATAGATCGCAGATCAAATCCACGGGTAGAACAGGCACAACGTCGAGTGACAAACAATTCTTCAATGAAGAAACTTGGCTTACTTTGAGAATAAAGAACTGAAAATACTTATTTTCATGGATAATTTTTCAATTCACAATTCCGTCATGTTCCCTCGTGCCCAAAATAATTTCCCACATCAGGATCTCCGTAACTCCACACATATCGCAGAGACCTGTGCATTTTTGTGTAATAGATAAAACTGGTAAATACACTAATTTAAAAGAATAAAATTGAGTACATAATAATTACAAACCGAAGTCCAAGGCTTCGGACGTTTCCAAAAATTAATCGAAATCTGTTTCATTCCGTCTGAGACTACGTATTCCTCATCCTCTCTCGACATCCCAAAGTTCGAAAATTTTTACGAATGAAACTCGTCACTTTGAAAATGATGAAAATTAATTTTGCAACCCTGAAAACTTTGATAATGATCTTTATTGGGTAGAAGTCGGGATGATACCCCCTTTTTCCTGAGGTGTCGGGGGTGGGGGGAATTATAGTTTTTCACCCGCTGAATGCAATGATGAAAAGAAATCGTGGCGGTCACCCCCACCCCGTGCAAAGATATCCACAATTGAAAATAACAAAAAGCAAGAGGGATATTCGATGGAAAATGATTCCCTCTCCCTCTGTCGAATGATTACCAACGAAAAAAACGACTTACGTTTAAACCCCTTGTATTTTGAGATTTACGGACACTACAATATTTAATAGCTTCGACGACATTGCATATTTAATTTCATCCGCGGCGGGGAAGATGCACGTCATTCGCGAAAGACGACGGCACCGGCTACCGCTTCCCGATACGGTACGGACAGTGGCCGATGCATTGCAACATTTTCCTCAAGCGTCAACAGTCTATCATGTGGAAAACTTTCTTGGGCTCGAGGAAAAATTGACGTTCTAAAAAAAGTGGCTCGAAGAACCTGCGCCCAAAAGTAAGTATTCTTTTTTTCAATTTTTGTAAAAACGAGTGTGAACTGCGAACTGGACTTGCCTTTTCGCGAATTTTTTCGTAATTTCGTTTCTTATCCCGCGTGATCAACTGAGAAGATTCAGTGCGTTTGGTCTAGTAAATTTTCTATTCAATATAGTTACTGAAAAATTACTATCTTTCGTATACTCCCGTAACACCCTAAGAATTCTCGTTTTTTATATTTTTATGTCACTTTCAAATTTCGCAATATTTCTCGAGCTTAAATAAGTTAGCAGTTAATTTAATTTAAATTATTCTTTTTATTTTTGTTAATGCAGTTTATTATTGCTATTTAATTTTTGAGGTAACACACTTTTACTTAAGTACAATTGTAACTCGGGTCATTTCAATACAGTTTTTTTTAAATAATCGAATTATGGGCATAAGATAAATGATGAGGTAGATTTTAAGACTTTTCTGATGCGCTTTTTCTTACACTAACGGTTTTAGTTAATTACAGGAATTTAAACCCACGTCTGGTAACTGATTATTAATTCTTATATTTACGAGAGACTTCACGGCTCCATTTCAAGTTTCAAAAACGATTTTTTTGTATTTAGCAGTAACTTTACACATAAATACACGATAAATAATATAATTCTTAAAGATAGTAATATATAATATGGGTAATGTGGAAGTGTAACGAACCCATCCAAATTCCGGTTTTTTTTGTCACCGACTTCACTGGAGTGATGAGAGAAATTCTCACAGCTGTTGAAAAAAATTCTATAAAGCATAAAATTCTGAGAAGGTAAAAAAATTTTCAACTAAGCATTCCATTTGAAATTAAAAAGAAAAAAAAGTTTTAAAATGAGTGTGAGAGATTCTCTCTACGCAACGGGCACGAAGGGTTAAAGAAAAGATTTCCGTTCTTATGCATGGAGTCTATAACTATATTCATAGAAAAAGGACAATTTTCTCTTTCGATAACTCGAAAACTATATAGATAAAAATTTTGAAAAAAATCATGTTCACGTATTTTATGTCGAAGAACATCCTCACAAAATTTTATCACATTCTGATCATAGTCGCTTATGTACCGAAACACCTTAAAGTGACTTTTCAGTCTAGTCCATCAGAGAAAATTTTAATACATAGTTTTCTCTGGATATATACGATTTTTGTAAAAAAAGGAGACTTGTTTCCTTTTCAACAAAGAGTAACTAAGCTTGTTTCTTGTTTGTATCAAAGTATTCACAATCTTTGATATCTTGAAACTTTATCAAACCTGACACAACGAAGAAAACATAACTGTGATCCGCAGCATTTTTGAAAGCACTCTCAATCATAATTTGATGTCTGCGCATGAGAGTCTTGTACAATAGGAGCATTCATCCCAGACATGAAGGTGTTAAGTTGCGCTGTTCTTAGAGGCCTGCATCAATAGTACCTGAAACGTATATAAAAATGTTGCACTGTTACGAATATTTATTTTATATTATAATATAAAATTAATGATAAAAAATTGAGTAGGGAATGACAATCTTCATACCTGTTGCTGCTTTTAAATATATTGAGTAGTGTGATGTACCACTATCGTCATCGACTTTTGTTGATGTCCTGACGGCATGCACTTTCAGGCATTTTTCGCACCTTACGTGAAAAACGTTTGCAACGCCAACAGTTTTCTCGTTTTCAATAAATCTTAACGATAGTGGTCTATCGCAAACGTCACACCACAACTCTAGAGCTAAAGTTTTGACATTAACAATATAGTTTCCTTCTGGAAGATTGGAGGAAATATCGTCATTTCTTTTCTTCTTTCCTTCTTTTTCAATTTTTCTTCTTTTCGCAGCATCACTTAAATTTTCTTTCCAGATTATTTTCCGTTTTGTCTCGAAACGTCCCTTATATCGTGTGCGCTGAGACATTTTTAAAGGTTATGTTATTTTGGAAATTTGAGATGGGAAATTTGGCCGGAGTCACCAACTTGAAAAAAAATATTCTGACACAACGTTGCCAAGATTATATGCTTAATATAAGTGCTTATAATTAATATGTTATAAAAAAATTAAACAGGCAAGAGTTGCATAGTAATCATATATTTATCGATAAAAAAAGCATAATTTTTTTCATTTGAAACATAAATTAATACCTATAAAACATAAATTGAAACATAAATTAATACCTAAGGGTACATCGATTTAAACGTGCACGGCTATAAACGAGAAACTGTCAACCACTCAGTCGAGTTTGTCAATGCAGAAACTGGAGCGCACACGCAAAATGTGGAATCATCTTGGAGATGTCTGCGACGAGAATTGTCA
>JAPYYX010003480.1:0-13966 GCA_030522605.1 Cremastinae sp. B BG-2022a | reverse complement strand
AGAGGAAACTGATAACGCGGACGAGCAATTTTTCATGTGAAAGAAAATGCGTCTGGAGCGTGACGCGCGTTTGCTCGACTTCCGGGGCTGCTTTCGCGTCTCTACGTAGGCACTCTGTGACGGAGTGTGTGTGTGTTTATACGTGCAGAAGCAATATAATATGCATTATCTATCTGGTAGGAAACGTCCGGTGATGGAGAGACACAGTTGAGGGAATATCCTAGCTGAGGACGAGATAGGACCAAGTACGTGTATAGAGAATTTCCAGAAAGAGAAAAGCGGCCCTTTCTTCGCGTCTCTCTCTCTCTCTCTCATTCTCCTGTCTCGTCTTCACGCTGTTTGAGAAACGGAATGGAAGAGAGTCAGAGAGCGAGGGAGGAAAAGAGAAAGAGAAGCTGCGGGGGTGTTTGGAGTTATTCAGGAACTTTGCTGACAGCTCTCCGGATAGGAAGATAAGAACGTCCTCGGTGAATGCCAAACCGAGAAGGAGGAGGCCGACAATGCAACCTACAGCTTCGAACGAAGCTTTCCAACGTCTATCTCGCTCCTCTACCCCGTCATCCTCGTTTTTCTCTCGCTGGGAAACAGTGTAGCAGTGTAACTCTCGTCTAACAGGTGTTATAACTCGACGCTCTGAGAATCAACACATCAAAAGCTCTTCCTTGACGTCTTCGTGAAAAGTAGGCCGACGGATCCACCATGTAACGTCGTGAGAGCAAAATCTTCTGTGAAAATATTTCCGTGATTGTTCCTATCTTACGTGAGCCGCGGTGTAATTTTTTTTAAAATTAATTAGAAAAAAATGTTTTTCCTGAAAAAATCGTGAATTCAATTATCTTGAGAGGGCGAGGAGAGGTTTTTATTTAAAAGGCATCCGTGTCGAGTGTCGCCGGATGATTTAGCGCGAGAGAAGAGAAAAATGGCTGGCAAGGGAAAAAGGAGGAAACGCCGAGAGTAAGCCAATGGCGTTTTGACAAATGAGGATCAGATAAACGGATCATCTACGCGGGTTGCTGACTTTCACGTTTTTCTCTCTTACTTTTTTTATACTTCGCGGAGCTACCCTCTATCCACTGTTTTTATGGTCTCGTGAATTTTAGTCATCACGTCCCGTGGCAATTTTCCGGTTGCAAATACCGGCGAACCCAAGAATCCGCGAGTGCAATAGCCTTCGACGAAATTTGCTTATTCGAACGAGTCTCGCGTTTATTATTTTTATTTTTTAAATTAAATTTAATAGTAGTCAATGAAAATTCTTACAAAATTAACATAGAAAATTCAGACTAAAATACATTTCGTAAATAAATTTTTAGTCTCTACTTTACAAAATTTCAAATAAATAAATAAATAAAATGTCGTAAATGATGTCTCAATCGAACGAGGAGTCGAAAGGTTGAGATATTCAAGGATAAAGATAGACGTAACAAAATGTTACGGAATATAATATTAAGCGACGTTCTAGGAACCTCCAGGTCTCTCTTATTTCTCTCTTCTCTCGTTTTCCACTGGATGAATCCTTGTAAGACGTTTTAATTGGACAAATCCGCCTATGCTCATTAAATCCGCGGAATCCCGTTGCTCTCTTGCTCAGCCGTACATCTGTATCATCTCGACCTCCTCTTCTTCTTCATCTCTTTTCTCCTTTGCTCTCTGACTCCTTGGAAAACGCCGGGAGCCTCTCTCGCTCGCCCGGAGACCTTCGTACACACAACACTCCAACGCCCTTATCATAAACGATTTTCCATGCCCCTCTTTCTCTCTCTTCATCTTTTCTGTTATTCCTGTACTTGCATCGCGAAATTGAAAATCTCTCTTGTAATCCTTGACGATCCTTACCCTTCGGGATCCTCGTCCTTTCCTCTCGAGTCCTTTCTGCCATATCAGACTTTGTGTGTATCGTCGATTCTCCCCTTTGTCCTCTCTCCCGGTCTCTCTCTCTCTCTCTCTCTCTCTCTGAAAAACTTCTGCCTCCCTTCTAATCCTCCAGCCAAAGAAAAAGTCTTGATACGTCGTACAAAGAGACCAGCAGTCAACAGGCTATTGATATCCTCGGGAATCAGACGAAAATAATCATGAGACGTCAAAAAAGAAAAAAAACAACGATCCTCCGAGTCCGAGCTTGATGGAATCTCAAATCTTCTCTCAGCCTTTTCGTCAATCCTTGATCTGTAGAATTATAACAAACCTGTCATATTCATAAAAAAATAATTTATAAAAAGTAATTTTGGTAAATAAATGATTTCGAGATTTTGATGAATTTTCCAGGAAGATCGCGGCGAGGGTGGAACGTCTCCTAGAAGGTGTATCCATTGACCCATTGTCAGGAATTTGAGTTAGGGCTGACTAGGGTGACAGAAGAAGAGTGCACGCTCGTTATCGCTCAGCGAGATAGATTTTAGTTTCGCCAAACATCGCGCGTGTGTTGATTCAATTGTTAGCACGTTCTCGAAAGACGAGACAGTGCGAAATTCTCCCTATCTAAGCGGGTTTCTAAGCGCGCGAGTATATTTCATTCGCTCGCTTCTCCTATCGCCGGAAACTCGTCCTCGATTCATCGTTCTCTGCCTCCTCCTTCCAACGAAACGCGAATTCGATCACAGCTAGACTCGTGATATCTCCCGACTCTCATCTCGGTGAGACATCCAACAGGATAAGTCTACGATTAATCGAACATATGAAAAATTTCAGGGGTCAATAAAAATCATATTTTGCATCTTGGCATACATTTTTATTAATCGTTACCATTCGTCGTATTTACAAACTCTTCTTTTTTTTCTTTTTTTCTCGTATTTTTAATTCATGATCGATAATTAATAGTTTATTATATTTATCAGTTAAGTGATAATTACAGCAATAGTAACAGCCTCTCGGGTAGCAATACACTGGGTGCGAGAATTTTTTTTCTCATTTCTTATTCTTCTTTTTTTTGGGAAATTTTGAGAAGATTTTCACTCGACTCGTCGCTCGCGACTTTTTTTTCGTTTAAATTACATCTGTTTGAAAATTATGATACATTGGAGAAAGAGTTAACTAGTCCGCGTGATAGGAATGAGGCTGCGGCGATTCACCGTCGAAGAGCGCCATTTTCAGGCGCTTGCACTTGGCGCGACGATTCTTGAACCAAAATTGCACGTTCTTCGGCTCGAGGCGAGGAAATTTTTGGCGATACGGCATCCTGTTCAATTCTTCCGTATACTTCAATATTAGCTAGAAAAAAAATACATCATTTTGATTTATTAGGTTAAAAATTTTTCACATTCATTTCAAATCAAGAAAAACTATTTTTCCTTAATTTATGGCAAAGAAATTGATTTGTAAAAATTATACATACAATACATACATATGTGAAACTGTTTTTGACGTAATTAATCAAGTAAATATAAATTAAAATATTTTTATTAATTAAAATTTGTTCGTGATGATTTTTGACAGGCAAATTTATTGGTCGGAAGATGAAAATTGAAGGTATTAGCTTACAGCGTGGCTCGGATGAGTATTGTGATTGAACCAGTTCTCGAGTCTGGGTACTTCCGTAACCGGATCGATGAACGTCCGGTTCCTCTTTCGCCTCTCATCGAGCATACTTGTGGGACAGCCCGGGGGTCCCCGCGGTGGTAGATACGGTGACATATACATAATACCATGGCCGAACATCGGACTCGGAACGAGGGAGAATCCTGGTGGTAGTGAACCCGTGGGACTGGCCTCGTCATCCTCCGAGCCCGACGAAACTCTCGTCTCTTCGCGTTTTACACCCTGGGTTCCGGATATCGGTTGTTGCTGATCCTCCGGACGAGTCGTCAACGAGAGAGGACCCACTGGTGGACTGCTCGGTGGACGAGGCGATGGAGACGTCGACTGATGAATGAGGAAACATTTTATTGATTAGAAAAATTATTAATTTTCTCCCGTTTTTTTTACTCAAATGAAACATTAATCGATTAAATAAACCAATTACATTTTTTGGTGAAAATGATCAAAATTGAAATGTTGATATTTATAAGATGTTGATAAAGAAGAAGAAGAAGTAAAGAAAGCATTGATATAGTCAATGTGGATTTAAAGCAATTGAAAAATTACTTGATGCCTCGAATCGTCTTCCTCATCGCTGCAATCCTCGCTGATGATGCTGGCACCTCTGGGACTGAGTCCTGGTGGACTGTATCCATTGACTCCTCGAGTTTCAGCTCTCTTCTGCGCCGCTCTCGCATTCTTGAACCAGTACACGACGTTGTTGGCTTCGAGAAGTTTACGTCCGCGTCTCGATTCGAGGGAATTCAGTTCCGTAACGTAATGCTGGATCTGCTGACGCGATGGATGTTGATTCTCACCGAACCATCTCTGCAAACGTGGCAATTCCAGTTCCGGATCGAAACTCGTGCGCATTCGAGTCTTATGAGAATATGGCAACATCGCTGGATGAGGTGGACCTATGGGACCACCAGGACCAACCGGGCCACTGGAATCCGGTCGTGGACTCTGGGTCTGATGACGATTCGAGCTTGGGATCATCGAGTTCATGCCCAGACCGAGTTGTTGCTGCTGAAGCCAGGCCTCGAAATTTCTTCTCGTCTCTTCCGACAGATCGTTGCCACCTCGACAAAGGGATGAGAGTGCCACCTGCGAAGCATTCCGAATATGGAAAAAAATTCTCAAGAGAACGAACGAAAATAATGATTTGGGAAATCTTGGAATTTGGAAATAGACCAGAATGGGTACTTGACGTGAGTTACGACCCGCAGACGTTTCTGCGTACCAGAAACCAGCCACGTTTATGGAAAAATTTTCGTCCCTGTTTGTGCGTTGAGAAACTCGCGTTCCCCGGAGCTATGTGCTTATCGATGTGATTTATAAGAACAAACACGCCAAGTGAGTCTTGTGTGACTGAAAAATATATACAACGAGGATCAGTCATGCGACGCCACTTAACGATGTAATCTTGTTGAATCTGAGGGATTTCTCGTCTTCACGGTAGCTCCCATTCTATTTTCGTGCCCTCGACTTTTTTGCGCTTGCGATACATTGTAAATGTCGCGAAACTGCATTCTTGCGATTTAAAACAGAACGAGGTTCGATTCTGAAATATCTTTCGAAATGATCCGCGTGCTTTTCTGTTTTTCCTCGAGCGAGGAATCTTCGTTCCAACGCGATAAAAAAAATTTGGAAGCCATTAAAAAAAGAAGTCATTCCGCAAACACTGAATCAACGGGAAATCGTGTCATCGAGCTCCCGTCGTCAAGGTGTCGAGGCATCATCTCGATACGCCACGATGAGCTTATCTTTTAGACGTACGGCTCGCACTCCGCTTCTGAGCCTGATTTACGTGTTTTTGTGCATACACGGAGAATAAGGCGAGCAAACGCGAGCACGCGCGTACAGAAATTCTCGCGGTGACGCAGTTTAGAAGCCGCGGATGTCAGAGACCTGTTCATCACCGTGATATTAATTTCTTTGAAAATAACATCCAGATAGACTTAGACCGAGAATGACAACGACGAAAAAAAAGGAGAAGAATGTTGCTCGAGACGATCGTAGTAAATCAATCGCTTGATGAGAATCAGCCAGCCAAGATCAAACAGTCTTTAGCCTTACTGAAGGAATTATAGTTATTCACGTAAGCGAAATATCCATCGAGATATCTTCTCTGAAAACCTCGAAATTTGTGCTCTTATCAGGTTGAAGAGCGAAAGACGATGACACGAGGAATAATTTATGCGAACGAAGAGATCGAAACGGCTCTGATGAGACTCGTGTCTATACGGTCAAGGCGCCTTATAAATCCAGGGAACGTTTTCTTGCGAGGAAAGCTGCGGTATCGAGAAATATCCATCAAGAGCACGAAATTTCAATAAGCAAGCGTAACTGGTGCGTCTACACGCACGGTACTGCCAATGTGTGTCTGAGGATGGTAGATGCAAAACGTCTGCTGGGAAAATTGGTAATCATAGACCACCGGGAGCGGCATTAAAGTTCGTCGGGTTTTGGAGGTATATAGAGGCGGGAAATCTTCAAAGAGGTGCACTTAGATAATGCCCAAGCCTGGGGGGATCCAGAGGCAACCCCCTCTTTCTCGGTCCGGTTCTTGGTACACACTTCGTGTCGCTTCTATCATCCTTTTCTCATCATCATCCCCGATGGGAAAGAGCCCCGTAGCCATCCTACTCGCGCATCATCCCCGGGAGCGCTTTAAAACCTGGCTGCTCGCTGCAGCGAGTCTCCGGCTTGGTGAGCTCACCAGACCGCCGCCGCTGTCGCGACCCTCTCAAGATCGGCGGCCCGAAGCTTTTGATGAACGCTCCGCGAATTTGCTCGAGTAAAGGGTAATCCTATCACACGCTACGGCTATGAGAGATCTTTCCGCATTTGAAGAGGTCCCGACATCATCTTCCTCATTCTCCTGGCTGCGTAAGTGACAAGCCGCGGTAAAATGTCTACACCGACGATTTTCTATCGATCTCCGGTCTGAAGCTAATTAAAATTTCAACTTTTAAAATACAAAGCGGCGGAGCTTTTTATGCGGAGCGTACGCAACCGGAGAATTAAGAGAGCAAAGAAGGTTGGAAATGAAGAACTCTGAAAACAAAGGGAGATTTGGTGCTTAAAAAAATGCCTCATCATCAGTTGACATTCCCGATTGTTAATTCTGTGGTAACCACGAGACAATTCCCTGGAACTGTACAGCGAAACCGAGAAAGCATTTATTTAAGGTGCAGATCAGCAGAGGCGGGGTTCTCGAAGCCCGGAATTCGAGAGAGAAAACGTTGGAGATTACCGGACGGAAGGAATGATGGTAGAATCCACGGAGAAGACGACTACGAGCAGACGAAGAAGGTTTCGCGATTCTCCTGGAAAGACGCTCTCTCCGGAGGACTTCTTAATGAGATTAAGTGTCCCAGCGACAAACACTCTCCGGCTAGATTTACATTTTATACATTTTTAAGCGATCTTACCGCTGTACCGAGCCACACGCACGTGCACACAGTCGCTCATCGCTTCTACCCATAATACCACCTTGTCTACACCTCGTCTTAATCTTCCAGCCAGATTTCCAAGTGGAATAACTTAGGGACGTGAAAACTCTTGAAAATGACTTATCAATGGAGATTTGGCTCGCTTACCTCGTCCAGGGGACATCCGGCTGAGACCAGAAGCGCGTGATTATGGAGCAACAAGAGCCTGAGCATTTTGTCACGCACGTCGGCCGCTGGACTTGGTGGCGGTGGTCTAGATCTGAAAACTTGGATTTTTAGTGTCGCGACAGTTGTCAACTCGGCCAAAATGTCTCCAACTGTTCGTAGGGGTTCATCAGCTATTTTTTCCATAGGGAGAGGTTTCCAGTTTCGTATGACAATGCTCCCTCTTGCACTAGGTATCAAATCCGTTGGATATCCCAAGCGGACAAGCGCTTCGCCTACCAAGTCCTGAAAAATTATTAAAAGAGTTCCATAATTTATAATTCAATTACTCCAAAAATGTACTTTGTTCGTATAGTACTTTGATAACCCAGTGTCTCTTGATTGCACTGACCTGGAAGGGAACCGCAGCTGGAATGATGACATAAGTATCAATCTCGACGTGAGGATTTCGCCATTTTTCTCTAGCAATGCTCAGTCGACTTTCAACGATGCTGTGAATCGCCTCAACAACGCAGTGTACGGGAACGGGACTCTTGCCTGAAACAAAAAAGATCGAAACGGTTGATCTTTGTTCAAATAAAACGGTCCATTACGGGAGGTTTCATGGCAATCATCCGGCCACTCATCCTCTAAATACCTTGAGAAAGGAAGAGGATCAGAGTTTAGGATTGGTTCTCTTGAGTCGGATCTTGGTTCGCTCGTGATACACATGTGGAAATCTTTATGGCTACTTGTCATAATACCGTGAAAAAGTGTTGTTCCGAATCCCGACGATAAAGAATATCCCCACCGCTTCTGGGCACTCGAGAGAGGAAACTGAGCGGGAAGGAATAAGGGCGATGGAATCCGAATCGACGATGGGGGTTGATTGCGGAAGGCGGCCTACAAAACTGAAAATGAAGGTGGAATAGAGTCGACACGGGAGCGGTGTAACCCTCGTGCTAAGCGTATGCAGATCCACTCGTCCGTCTTCGCTCGACGTGAGTGCCGAGACAATGGAAGAGCGCGTTACGCTCCGGCACAATGGTCCCCGATCCTTGTTTAACCCTGACTTAAGTCCCGCAATGTCTATATCCCACTCTTACTGCTTCGTAATCCCAAGACTGCTCCGCTACTCCGTTTTGTTGCGCGTCTCAAGCGAGTATCGCTTCACGGTTCAACCTAGAGCCACGTGAACTGTGTCTATAGAAGATTTCTCTTGTTGCAAGAGTCCAAAGCCACGGAAGTCAAATCATCGATCAAATTCGCGAAAGGGCATTTCTCCCTGTCACTAGATCCGTTGAGTTGCAGGAATAAATTTCAATAATTTAATGTCCTCGGATGAGCATTTCCAACACTGTAGAGTTCAGCTTATTAAAATTTCAAGTGAACATATCGAATTCTAACTAGGTTTTTCATCGACCAGTTCTGAGGACTTCGTCAGTTTACCGATGGCTACAAACTTTGTTTCCAGAGTTATAAAGTTTAGCAAACAACGGGCTATGCGGTATCCCGATTCGATACGCTTATTCCCCGATTACCGTGTATTATTGAAATGTTCACTAATGGAAATGAAATCTAGATGAGGAGGGAATATCTTTAATTTGGATCGTTAGATCTCCAAGGTTGGTAGTTAAAATGACGTAAAAAATTCACGAATATCGGATAACCGAAAGACGGATGAGCGCTTGATAGAAAAAGTATATCCTTTGACAAAAAGGAGCTTGGGAGATTTCGAGCAGTTCGGATAGGAGAAACGTGGTGGGTGATTTTAAATGCGCAGTGTTCATCGTCAACGCAACTGTGCGGATTACTTTATACGCTAACATTGGAGAAGCGTGGATGTCCGGACTAACCGTTCTGATGGCCAACAAAGGATTTACGTCCGGGCCACTATATTAGGTATTAATGCCTCAACTTCCGTGTGCGAGAGGCAAAGCTTAGACTTCATAGAGTTGGTATAGCAACGGTTAGAGATGGGACTCTCTCTGTCTTTCTTCCTTGTCCACTCTTTCTCTCTTTCTCTACAGGAAAATCTGGTCCTGCGATGGAGTCTCGAGTGTAAGATGGGTCGTAGGAGAATTCAAGGGGATACCGGAACCTTCGATGTCCTTTATATACATACAGTTCATATTCCTCCCTCGAATCTACCGGCTTCCTTATTCCCAAGCTGACCAGTGGCTACCTTAATCCCACGAACGTATAGTTTTCATTAACGGCGCGCGCCAGCTCGGAGCCCAGAGAGACAAGTTCCGAAAACGACGAGTATCAACGTTACCGTCTTTGTGTCGGGATCAGCTGGCCACGAGACCACCTATTCCCTACTACCATCATCCGTCCTTTAATACGTTTCAGGTCTTAGACCTTAGATCCCTTCTGGAAACTTTTGGAGCTCTATCTCTGGATCACGCGATTTCTGATCGCATTCTGTTTCAAATTTCATCTTCTGCATCCCATTAAAGATTCCTTTTATGACTTTTGGTCATTGTGTCTTCTCGTCAGTGAATGAAACATTAATTCGGAGATTGCGAACAGGCTCAGCCATTAATAAAACTCTGTCACGAGAATTGTGTCCTGTGGTGAATTAATCCACGGAGATGATGTTTCCCAACGTCGATCCAAGCGTTTACGATCGAGAGAAAAGATTTTCAGCGTTTGAAGAGGGCGAAGGGAAAAACGACATTTCTCATTTCTTGCTCTCGTCAGCGAAGCGGTTGTACTCGTACCGTTATCTCGTTCACCTCGAGCGTGGTCTCGTTCTTTCTCCGCAGGACGTTACGTCTCTGGCTTGGAGTCCTCGAGTCGGAAATGCCTCGATGCTTTCGGAAGCTCTCCCAAGAAAAGCGGACTCCTCTTTTCGCTTCTTTGACAGTCCACGTCGAGAGATAAGCTCCGAAGGCGTTTCACGAGACTTCGAGAAGCGAAAGCGAGTAAGACCCCTGCTGCAAAAACCCCTTGAACGTCGCGTAAAATCCTCACTACCTTCTCTCTCCCCTTCCTCTCGGCGTTATTATTTCTTCTCCTCTGACGAGGAAAAGTCGAAACCAACTCCGTCTCAACCCCCTCCACGTTTCGTCATTTCCTCCCGCATCGATGTCGCTTCCTCGCTCTCCTTTTTTTTCTCTCAGGCGTTTTCTTTCTTCTTTCTTTCAAATCACCGCGCAAACAGAAGTTCTCTCGATACGGTTCCTTTTCTTTCCACACTCCGATCGATCTATCTCCACAATGAGCCGTGAATCTCTCTCTACGCCGCACCGAATCGCGACAGGGAAAAAGTGAAAATCTGTTTTTTCTTTCTCTCGCTCGACACACAAAGTTCAGCCAAGCACGAAGCCGAGGAAAATTCACTTGGCAGCTTCCAGATATTCAGAGGGTTCTCGATAAATTAGCAAAACGAGATATTCACCGCGAGAATCTTTTCTCCAACTCTGTCTTCCCGTCTCCCGGAGCCACAGTCTGATGATACAAGATAAAAACTTTTGAGCATATTTTTCAACGCGCTAAATTCTTCACCCTCTACACACCCGGCAATCTCGTGTCTCCCTTTTTCTTTTTCTTCCAGCCCTTTGCTCATTTTTGTCGCTTGGATCGCGTCTTAATGGTTTCAAGATATACCAGAAGGCCAAAAAGTACGAGATACGATTTTATCAAGTGTCTAGCCTTCATTAATCCTCGCTTTGAAAAAAAAATTGAATTCAATAATTCACTCGCAATAAAATGAAAAATCCTCGTCAACTTTTTTGAAAATAGATTCGAGATAGAAGTAAAATTCTAGAAAGAACAGTAATCTTCTCGCAAAGCAGTGATTTTATGAGTCATAATTAGCTCTGAGGAGAATCCGCAGTGATATGAATTTGCGCAAGTTCCATCCAACGAGCGAACGAGAGAGAAAGAGCGATAACAATAAAACGCTGCTATACTTGTCGAGTGTGTTATTGTTATCTCGAACCGGTCGTTTTGGCTTTGCATTTACATACACCCGGAGTTACTCCGCTCAATTTCTTTTTGTTCATTCTCAAAGAGACTAAGAAGCACGACTTTGACAAGGAAAGTAATGTAAGCGTGAGAGAGAATCAGAAACAGCCCGAGCGAGAGGTGACGAGGACATGGGAATGTAGGCGAAGCGGCACGAGGGATTATTTATAGGTCCTAAGGTTTCTCTTCTCCTCGATAATCCATTCCAGCGTCTTGCTGAACTTTTGCTAAATACATTCAAGCTTTACATATGCTCACATCCTCTTCGTGTTTTTTTATCTTTTTGTCCTACACAGGACGCTCAATATCTTGACACAGAAAACTATGTTGGACTGCAGTGAGTTCTCGTTTAATTTTTTTCATACTGTATAAAAAAATAGTGGGAAGTTATATAAAAACAGAAATGATTAACAGGCTCTAAATTGGCTCACTTCCGGTTTTGGGTGTAGTCTATATCCTAATCGCAGCGAGCGCGGACTGAGAGGACGAGAGAGAAGGAAAGCGTGGGCGTTCTAGTATCTGAAGGCTGATCCGGCGGATGTCGGATGATAAGGTCCCGGGACTCAATCTCTCTCCTTTTTTCGTACCATTACTTTTATCTCCCCGAGTTTTCCTATTCGTCTCTCCGCGTAAAGCGTTGTGATCCTTATGTAATTCATGCTCTTTTTTATTATTTTTACATATACAAATTGCAGACGAAAACGAAAATTTAAAACAAGTCGAACATATGATTAAAAAATTACTATTTTTTCTTTTATTTCGATTTTTACAAACTGCACATCTATAATATAGTAGTTAATGTTATTTTTGTTATCAATTTAATCAAATTTTTACGAAAAATCCATAAGAAGTATCTATAATATAGTAGTTAATGTTATTTTTGTTATCAATTTAATCAAATTTTTACGAAAAATCCATAAGAAAAAATTTTTAATTTAAAATAAATGAAATTTATAAATTCTACAGTTACGAGAGATTAATTATTGAACGATTTTTAAAAGGTCTGTTCATTTGTTTCATATGACAGTCGAATACGTCTTAATATAATAGTGGAATACGTATTAATATTAGGAATATTCGGTAAGGACTTTATCGCTTCTGTCGTTAAAGAATAACTTGCTTAAGGCTAAACTCATCGTGGGATTTGGAAGGTTTCGTCGCGTGGCCAGTGATCTTATAAGCCTTGGAAGGTTATCTCATTATGTCTTATCTAGTGCTTTCACCTTCCTCCTCCTTTTTTCCCTCTTTCTCTCTCCTCCTCTGGTCTTTGTCTATCTCTGCTCTTTTTTTCCTATCCAAAGCAACCATTTTTTTATGCGTGCGTTCGCGGCAAACGGAGAAAAAGAGAGAAGAGAATACGCCGAGGATAGAGAAGAGCTTAGAATGCACGCGAGGATAGTCTCTGAACCGTGCACACGCGAGAATCATTCCGGAAATGTGCATGTAAACTTCAGCTATCCATCGATCCCTCGATGCCCGTTTTTTTTCTTTATTCCGCATTTTAAAATCAACTGAATTCACGAAAACTTCAAAAATTGATTTTATCACCAGTTTTTCAAATGTTTTACTATACCTTAAATCCAAGTCGCGATCAGAACAGATTACACTTTTGTACTTAAGTGTGTTAATTTAGTTAGAGTTTTATTTTGATAATTTATATAATTTTTTTGATTAGCGAAATTCATCAAATATCAAATGTGTGTAAATTTCTGAAAAAAATGGCCTCGAGTGTCTCAGAAAATTTAAACATTATTTTTTCTAATTATAGTAAATGAAAAACCGCATCAAATGGACATTTTTTTATCGGTAATAATAAAAGAAGGTTTTTTAATATGCCAGTTTATGAATAATTTTTTTCAAAACTTTTTTCATTGAATAAAAATTTCACAGACCCAAGCTTAATCAGTTTAAAAATTGACCAATGAACGAATTTTCTCCAGCAATATATTTTCAAAGCATGATACTTTGAATTTTTTGTTTGAAAATTTGTGAACTATTTTTCTTGTACTCCACGGGAAATTTTCGATCGAATAAGAGCTTACTCCCTAAGCGTCTTAGGGAGTAAGCTCTTATACAAGGTGGAGAGAATAAGACAAGAGCGAAGATCCGAGGTGAGAGCGTTATTCTCTTTCGCTTCCTTTCCTTCCTCTTCCCGTATCACGTGTCTCGCGGGTTGAACACGGCTGACAGACGCAAAAGTCTCATGCGTGAATGAAACTGCAAATCTCTCAGCGAAGACATTCGTCGGGACACGCGCACTGGGCGCAAAATCTTGCAAACGGGATCGCGAGAATCGTCTCGCGCGCTCGCAGGCGCGAGAATGATCGAAGAAAATGGAGCGAGGGATATTTCATGCGAGGGAGAAAGTTGAAGGGTCGCTCGCGAGGGTTCATCGGTAGCGTTTTAACGCGTCAGAAGCGCCCTCTGTGTCCGTCGAGATTAAAATAACTTTGCTTAAACTGCTCGAGACGAAGGGCGCGGGAGTGAGGGCTCGAAGTCCTGAGAAAAGGGTTGATACTCCTAGTAAGAGAAAACGCGTCTCGTAAATTTTACGGCTAAGAAGCTTAATTTCGGATTTTCGGTAACGAGTTATTCGCTTCTGTATCGGTTAGCAGAGCGTTTCACCGATGGGACAGAGGCTCTGCATAAAATTCAACTTCTTGACGATCAGACAGAATGTAAATTATTGTAATAACAACACGATTAATTAAAAATTTCGAAGCTTTTTCAATGTTTTTTTATTCTTGGTTAACTCAGAAGCGATTTTTTCAGATTCATTTTTTTTCTCTGACTTTTAATCTCGGAGTACGGAAACCGGAGGTAAGATATTGGTCGGTATTTCCGGTGATATTTTGTCTCAGTCCGTTACGATAGAA
>JAPYYX010003479.1:0-12762 GCA_030522605.1 Cremastinae sp. B BG-2022a | reverse complement strand
CCATAAGAGCCTGTGTATAAGGATTCAAAAAAACGCGATTTTTGTGAATTTTTTTCAGAATAACTAGACGGTAAAACCCCGAAAAATTTTGAGAGCCGATGGACAATATATTTTTGTATAACGGTGCAAATTTTCTAACCTCAAAGTTCGAAAATAATTTTTACACGAGAAACGCTCGAACCTCCTTAATCAGGGATGTAAGAACAATAAATAAATAATCAAGAGATGCGGTAGCAGCTCGACCTCAAGTACGAAAGAAAAAGAAAAAAGTTTGCTCGAGCCATACCACACTCTTATATATACTCGAATATGACGGTTTTCTAATTTTTCTAATAATAATATACACTTGATTAATTTTACAGCTCCTGTTGATCGTATTATGCGGCACGACGCTTGCCGCGACAACGGAAGGAGAAAATTCAAAGCAGCGAAAGCGTGGAGCTTTGAGCGATGGCTGGGTTGGAGTATCTAGTCCTCATGGCTATGGGCATGGTTATCCTTGGGCTGGAAACAACAATCCGTGGAAACCAATAAAGGCTTCTCCCCTTTATCACAATCACGACGGGTAAAAAAAATTATTTTAGATATTCATAAAAAAATTCTCAAAAACGAAGATATTACAATTAAAAAAAAAAAAAAAATTCGGCAATTCGCTCATTTAACGAACCTAATGATGGGAAAAAGTAAAGTTTGTTTTATTCAAAGTAGAAATACAATTTGTAATTAACATGAAAATTTAAATGCAACTGGAAAACTACTTTACTTTACTGAAAATTAAATTCCAAAAAGTATTTATTAGTGTATTTATTATAGTAGACATATTACTTGCGTGCATGGACTATCGACCGAGATCCTTTAGCTGAAGATTCGCAGGGATTGCTCTTTTTTTGACGCTTGTTGAAGAAAATAAATCTAATTAAGTAACTGTATATAATTTAAATCTTTTATTTTCTAGAGCAACGTCAAATACTAATTTTGTTTGTTTTCGATTAGTTACATTTTTTTTTATGACAGTCAATAATTATGGAAACTATATTTTTTCAATAATTTACCATACTTCTGTCAACGAAAACTCCAATGAAATTTTTTATTGAAGATAAAAATTGTTCATTTGAAGATTAAAAGTGTTCGTTTTATTCTTCTTCGTGATCATAATGTGTACCATTGGATTTAAAAAAGTAGAATTCAATGAATTTTAATCAATTCAATAACAAGTTAATAAATTTTTTGTGTGATCATGCCAATAATCATTAGCGAATTGTTGACTACTTTTACTATTGAATTTTTCGGTAACAGAGTCTTGAATAAGAAATTTCTAAGGAGATTGCTTGGCGTTACTATTTATAATTTCTTCTGTTAAGGGTGTATAGCCGCTTGTTATAAATGTTAAAAAATCGCGAAAGTTTGCCCACGTCATTTGTTAATATGTGCAAAAATTCTCTTCTAATTTTGGAAACGATTCACTATATGATTAAAAAAATATTTCATTCGAAAATTTACAAATTTGCTTCTTTTAAAAGTTGATGCATAAAATAAACGTTTGTTCAGTACTTTATTCTATAATTGGCACATATATAGTTAGTTATTCTTTATTCCTTTTAACAGGATTTGTTGAGTCCCGTCTCCTTACAATGTTTATACATAGTTTGTACACAATCCTTAAGCTTATCTGGCTATACAATTATATATACGTTTTTCCTCTGCCGCTTCTCCGCGCTCTCAGACGCTCCATAAATCATATTTTCACAACTAAGTTCTGATCATACCCAGAATCCGCACACCCGAAAGAAAAAACGCGCGGTTTCCTTTCTTCACGGGACATCGTTACCCTCTACCCTAATTGACCCATATAAACTATAGTCGTCGGCCGAAAAAAAAGTCGAGTTTTTGTAAATTTTTTTTGGGAAAACGACTGCAGGTTTCGCACTGTCTTTTGCTTCATAGTGAAAGGTATATTTTTAACTATGTTTCATCTAGTCAGAATTTTTTCGAAACAACTCACTAAATATCGGTGACCACGATATCTCAAAAACGAGTCGATCGATTTACTTGACCTTTTGCATACTTTTTTGTAATATCAAAACGCAGTCCTTGATCGAAGGATTTTTTTTTCTTTTCGATGCATAGTTTTTTTTGTATCAAGGAAACCACTTTCAACGGCCGACCATTTTTTCAAAAATTAATATTTTATCAAATCCTTCGATCAAAGACTAGATAATACAATACAAAAACTGAATCCATTTGGTTTTTTGTTTCTGATAATCGGTGTAGAAGTCATAATGGTCACCGTGGAAGGCCTTTTTCTGGACAGCGGTCCGTAAAATATATTATATCTGCTCCATTTGTGAATTTTTTACTCTAGAAAAACTATGAAACATAGTCAACAATATACCCTTTGTTATGGAAAAAGAAACGGTTCGAAAACTGCAATCAGTTTCCCAAAAAAAATTTCAAAAAAACATTCTTTTTCTCGGCCGATGACTAGATGTAACCCCTTAATTCACTAAATTGTTTAAAAGTCATAATAAATTGAATATTATACGTATTCTTATGCAGATTCGTTAAAAACGAAATTATAATAAATTATAAGTTTCGAAAAAGAGGTAGCGATTACTTGTAAATTTTTTCTTCAGATGTTTAAACATTAAAGAATCTTTCTGCCAAATTTCATTAACTTGTGCTAAATAGTTTTTAAATAACTATCCACTTTCATGACAACAGAATGAATTTTCCTCTCTAAAAGTACGTGAATTGATTACCAAAATTGAGTAAAATTGGAAAAATACCAAAATTAATTAAAACGATGAGGTTTTGTTGATCATTTGTTTCTACTATCAACACAAATAAAAAGTGATAATAACCAAGTTTAAACAAATTTGTATGAAATTTTTGTTTTTCAATTGCTAAGCAATAAATAATATGAAAATTGTTGATGAAACATTAGAAACCTATTGTGTATCACTCGAAATATCACAATAATAAATTTCAACTTTATAATTCAAAAATAACGACTAAATTTTAACAATTCAGTGTGGAAAAGTTACTTTTTTCAGGGATTTGTATCTTCAGCTCATTCTTTGTACAAAAGCATTATCAGTGGCTCAGCCACGGATAATGCTTTTGTACAAATTTCAACTCAATTCACTAAACCGTTTAAAAGTTATTATAATAAATTGAATGTAAAATGAATTTCCGTCTCTAAAAGTACTTAAAAATTAATTAAAACGATGAGGTCTTGTTGGTATTTTTATTTACTATTAGTACACATAAGAAATGTTAATAACCGAGATTAAACAATTTTGTCTAAAATTTTTATTTTTCATTGTTTGAGGTAGTTCTGTCGGTGCAGTCAAATCCAAAAATTTGTTCTTAGTTTATCTTTGTACCGTGTTAATTTTGAGCTTATGTTTACTAAGAAAAGTTGCGAATTGATTCAGGAACAACATACTCGAAAATCAAGGTTGTCTAACATGATCTTGAGTTTCTACGCATGTAAGAAAATCATGAAAAATAAAATCTTTTCAGAAAATCTCGTCAACAATTTTTTCATCGCTATATCTAACACGTGCTCTTATGTAAGAGAATTGAAAATTGCGATTTTCAACAATAAATATCTCGATATCTGCGTGGTAAAACCTTTTAAAATTTGGCACGAGTATGCAGATCACATCAAAGAAAGTTTGTGGAAAATTTCAACAAAATCCTAAGAAAACAAAAAAATGACAGAACTACCTTAAACAATAAATAATATGAAAATTGTTAATAAAACGTTAGCAAACTATCGAGTATCATTGTAAAAATAACATAATATAAAATTACAACTTTCTAACAAAAAAACGCAGACTAAATGTTAACAATTCATTATGAAAAAGTCACTTTTGTCAGGGATTATATCTCCAGTACAACCTTAAAATGATAACCGCAAAAGAGTGCCCAAATTTATAAGAAATTCCTTCCGAAAAAAAGTCAAGTATTAATTTTGTATCAATTTTAACATGTAACGGTCAATTATTGAGAATGATATATAATAATTCTAATAATTAAGTATGGCACACGGCTCGTTCCTCAAAGAGAGTGAAATAACAAGATCGCATTCCCTTTTCAGATGGTCGTACGGAGGTGCGGATAAATTTCATTTTCATAAGGAAGGTCTTGGTTTTCACGTGCATCCGGACATTCCACACATCAAGACACTTCCCGTCTACATAACTAAGCACGTTGTGGTGGAAAAACCGGTGCCAGTACCGGAACCGGTATACATAGAAAAAGCTTACCACATCCCAGTGGAAAAGGTTGTCCCGATACCGGTCGAGACAGTTGTACACAAAGCAGTTCCTGTTCCAATTCCAGTGCCCCAGGTTTGTTTCTTGCCGCACTTCCGTCTACTCGTTATTTTCAATTTTATCCATTTTTTTGTAACATTTTTTATTTTCAACATACCTGTGCGGAAAATTAACATTTCTAGAGCCTGTTTGAAAAAATTCTGCTTTTCCCCCTCTAGGACAGATTGACGATACAGATCGTGGAATAATATGTTTAAGGTAGTTGTCGTGGTACAGTCAAATCAAAAGTTTTTTTTCCTACATTAGTGTATCTCCGTAGTAAGCGGGTTTTGAACTTATGTATATCAAGGAAAGTTGTTGCATATTGATTCAAGAACAACATACTCGAAATTCAAGGTCATATAACATGACCTTGATTAAAAATTGATGAAATTTTAGCACATTATTTGTGAATATGTTTAAAAATTCTCTTCCAAATTTGAAAATGATCGACTGAATGGTTCTTAAGTCGTTCCATTTAAATGTTGCCTCTGATGGAAAATTCACAAATTTGCTTTTAAAAATTATTCAAAACATAAGTTTTTGTTCATATTCTTTTTTCTACAATTGGTACATACAAATAATGTTAAAAACCGAGTTTGAACAAGTTTGTTTAAATTTTTGATTTCTGAATGATTAAACAATAAATAATGTGAAAATTGTTAATAATACATTAGCAAAATATCGAGTATCATTGTAAATAACATATAATACAACATTTCAACTTTCTAACAAAGAAACGAAGACTAAATTTCAACAACTCATCATTACGAAAGTCATTTTTGTCAGGGATCTTCGGTCTATACATCCTTATATAAGTCGGGTCTGTCGATTCTTGTTAGTCAAAACAACTGTGAGTTGCATTCTTGGAAGTTGTATTATAAAGTGTACAAAATTTCCAAAAGTTTCGCTAAACGGTAAAGCTTCCAATATATCGCTTCGAATATAATGCACAGCTGATTTTTCAACAAATTATAGTAGAAACAATTTCGCTTGATGAAATTTGTCTTTACTTTACATGTTCAGTTGCTGATTTAAGTCATACACAGGATCCGCAAGAACATCCTCAACATGAGTTCTTATGCGGCATTAAAAAAATTTGAGATTTTCAAAAATAAATATCCCAACTTCTAGGAAGTAAATGTCGTTAAAATTTCAACACAACTCGCTTTTGTGTAAATAAAAAAATGTTATTTATAAAGCGACTAAGAAAATGTGTATTTAACAAATGAAAATATATAGAGCGGATGTAGAGTGTAGAATATGTGATGTGTATCGGTTGCAGGCAGTTCCAGTTCCCGTGAAACACCCGGTGGCCGTGCCAGTTCAGCATCCAGTTCCGTTCCCGGTGAAACAGGCTGTCCCGTACGCGGTTCCCGTCCCTTATCCGATCCCGGCATATCCTTTTCATCATCATGGCAGTCACCATAATTATTACGGGTCTCATGGACACGGACACGGCTTCGGCGGAGGACACTTTTATCCTCCGGCCTTCTTCCACTATGGCCACGGTCACGGATATCCTCAGCACGGTCACTTTGGATATCCTCACGCCGGGCATGGCTATCCACACGGCTTCGGTCATGCGCACAATTTTGGTCATCACGGCTATCACGGCCACGGTCACGGTTACGGATACTCGCATTTCGGTGGTCACGATCACTATTCCGCTCATGGCAGCGGTGAAACTTTCAAACACAAGCGCAGTAAAACGGATTCAGAGAATTGAAACGTCCCCAAAATAATTAACACGCTAAAATTATAAAAACCGATAACAAAATCAAACGGCATCTAGACTAGATAGTTTGTATATTAGTAACAATTCAAATTTTGGCGCCATTCATTTCAAATGAAGATCAGCAGAATAGATTCATAAAACCTTACTGAAAAATAACATTAACATTATCGAGACAATTAAAAAGTACTCCAATTGGATAGTTTGCATGTTGATATATATAGTAAAATTTTATATTTTAGCTCAATTTCTTTTGTTTTTGTTAACGTTGTTTTGTATGCAACGATTTTTTAGTTCGCAATTATATATAATTATATTTTGTTTTTGTTAACGTTGTTTTGTACGTAACGATTTTTTAGTTCGTAATTATATATTATAGATGGAGGAGTACTATATGTAGAAGAGCGAGAGATATTTGTCTAAACCAAAAGCGATTGACTCAAAATTTATTAACATATGGGGCATTCCACTCCAAATCAGACGATTTGGAAATTTTTTTTTCTGTTCTTCGTCATTACTTGATATTTTTTAGTACCCACCGAAATACACTTCTTGGTAAATTTTTTTTGAAAATTTTTCATCGGTACAAAAGATATCGAATTTTCGAAAAATCGCTCTTTTCATGGATTTTTGCTCATAACTTCTAACAAAATGCTTCAAATAGAAATTATCATTCTATATCAAATTTTAGTTTTTCAATGTACTCTTTGAAATTAAGAAAAAGTGATTTTTATTAATTTTATTAATTTTATCACTTATTTCTCTCTTACAATGTATTTTTCGCACCGTCTGATTTGCCGTGGAATGCCCCGTATGTATTCACACCATAAATTCTTGTCTCGTTGGTAACGAAATATTTGTGCATATAGTTTCATAATCACATCTTTTGTATCCGCAAGTCAATGTAATTTAACTTTACGTACCATTGTTAATACTGAACACAGTCATCATTTTTTTACCACACATTTAAAAAATTATGCACGGAATTCGAATTCATGCGTTTATTCAACGGCGAGTAAAGAAGTTTTCTCCTTGACCGACTGATTGCGTTCTGCCAAGAGATGGCGCTGCAAGACAATTCTGCGCTCGAACTGCCGGTAACCGCCGTTCGAACGCATTATTTTGACCGGCACGGTTTGCATCAAGGAAAAACGATTATTTACGTTCGGCTTATTTACAACGAAAAAGGGTACGTAATATTTTTTTAAAAGCAAATATATTATTCCCCATCAATTTATAAAACATAGGAATGAAAAAAAATTCAGCAGTGTTCAATTTTGTGATCTTTTTTGGCTGCCTCAAAATTCTAACCTCAAAATATCTTGTTTACTAGAATAAGAAGTGTGAATTTTTTACAAAATTTATTGTTTTGCTTGAACAAACAATTATATTTTTTGTTTATTTAAATATAAAATATTCATTAACTCTTTATTTTCTTACAGAAGTGTCAAAAGCTGAAAAATGGCGGCCACAATGCCAATAAACCCCAAACCCTTTTTAAATGGTCTTACCGGCAAACCGGTGATGGTTAAACTCAAGTGGGGTCATGAATACAAAGGTTACCTTGTCTCCGTGGACGGCTACATGAATTTGCAGCTTGCAAACACGGAAGAGCACGTAGAAGGCGTATGTACTGGAAATCTCGGCGAAGTACTCATAAGGTGTAACAACGTAATGTACATAAGAGGAGTCGAAGAGGAGGATGAAGAGGGTGAAATGAAAGACTAGATTTATAATCGTGCAAATCAGCTAATTGTTTCTTCATCTTGTACTTCTGATTAATTTATGTATAATAAAAAATGAAATTTTGTGTACATTCCATGTATCGCATTCGAAAGTTATTTTCTTCTACTTGTATTTTTTTTACTGATTAAAAAATGTGATGTGTGTTTTATAACAAATTCAATTGGTTATCATTATTAATTAAGTAATGATTATAATATGTTATAATATCATAATTAATTGAGTTTGCGGTGTTCGAGCTCATTATAAAAAAAAATTACTGAATAATTGGTTGAAACATTCACGGAAAATTTTTTTTTTTTATGAACATTGGTTTGATTTCGAAATGTCAATAATATTATATAAAAAAATTCGAATAATTACGAAATAAATCATACCTAGCGGTCATTTTTATATCCATGATTTTTAAATCCAGTTAAAAAAGCGTTTGTCTTTTGTTTGATCAACTGATTCTTTTCATTATGCAAAAATTGAATATAATTCGCGAACCGCGAATAGAGATAGCAGCACCTCTACCGGAAGTTGAAGGACGAGACAAAGAAAATCCACTCTACGATTGTTCAATTGAATGGTTAAATTTTCAATTTTTTGTATTGATGCAACTACTTATAATATAATATGTAATTCAATTATGAAATTCGGATGAGATATTACAAAACAAGATTGTAAAGGGACGAATCTTTGTAAATTTTTTTTTTAAATGTTTTTTTTGCAACTTCCGCTGCGGGCGCACGCTTCATTTTCAAGCTACGAGGCTACACAACACACGTAGTTTAGGACTCTCGCGAATCACGAGCTATTGGCCATTGTTCGGTTAGCTTCGCATCGCGACAGTTCGGATCGTTCTTCAGCATCAGCGTTTTCTTCTCATTGGATTCGCGGAGCATCTGAAAAATATTCAAAAATCGCGTTTCTCTTTTTTCGCGGTGCTGAACTTATTCAGGTAAGAAAAAATATTGCAAACAGTGAAAAATATTTGAAGCTAAAAGTACGATTTCTTCCCCTTGAAAGCCACGATTGTTTTCTATCGTAACCTTCAACGAATTTTCGATGATTTTTTTTTCAGTGTTTGAAGCGTTACGAAAATTTTTAATCCACACATAAAAATCGTCCTGAATTTTTTTATTCTCCGTTTTGCGTTTGCTTGTTAACCACGTGCCCGGCGTATCGCTCGACATGTATCGACTTGATTTTGAAAGGAACTTTTATCCAACATTTTTTCGTTATGAGTATATTTTCATATGATGTAATTTATTTTTTCATTTTTTTATAAATTAATCATTCTTGTATGTTTTCCTCGATGTATTCCTGATCTTTTTTCATTTCATCGCAATATCATAATAACAAAGTCGTAGAACTTTGCTGTGACTCTGTACAAAGACGGAAAGGTCAAAGAAAATAGTCTTGCGACGACACGTCCTCCCCCCTCCCCCCTCCCATTTTTACCGTGATATCCGAACCTTTGTTTTCATTACTGCCGGCTCTTGGTATTTTACGGACTCTCTCGAAAAGTGTTTGGAAGTTTTAATCCCAATTCTTTGTACATACATCTCTATGATTAATCCTCACAATAGAAATTCTTGAAATTTACTCATACGAAAAATTGAAAAAAAAAAGAGTTGTAAAGAAATATTGTGTATCCGTGTTCTTTGTTCAAAATGAGAGAATCGTTTCTAAGAAATTTTTGGGCATAGATTAAACAAAGGGGATTCAAATATTGCGCAGTCTCGTGGAAATTTCGGTATCTCGCGACGTGAATAAAGTGAAAAAAAAGCTTTTTTTTACCGTGGTTTTTATTTTTTATTTTGTTTATTAAAAATTAGATCAATACCGTTATTGAAAGTTATTTTTAAAAATACCAACATGTTGCAAAATTTTACGATTAATTTTTTTTTTTTCGGCAATGATAACACCTCAGGAAAAAATTTTACTTTGTTAAAAAAACTAAATTATCGGTATACTTGAAAATGTTACTTTAGTAAAAAAAGTGAATATTGTTATCTTTTATGTGCAAGGTAGCCCGTTATTTTTATTGTAATATTTATTCTTTGAAAAATTAAACTTCAAGAAAATATTTCTTTACCATTCGTATGGGTGCACACTTGAAAATAATTGTACAGTTAAAAGAATTTGTTGATAAAAACAATCGTCTAAATATCTATATTGCGCTCTTACAAGTTAACTTATAAAAACTATTTTTAAAGCAATTAAATGCATCACCGCATAAAAAAAAGATATATAAATTGTCAAAAAATGTTGCTGCAAAAACATTGAAAGTAATAGACGTTTAAGGACAAAAAAACATTTTTACAAATTTTCCAAAGTAAAATCTTAGTTTTCTATAGTAACGGTTTATAATTTTATAGATGTAGAATGATAAGAATTATAAAAATTGAAAATTAAACATTCAGAGACATGCCATACAAATTTTCAAAAGTCCGATAAAAAAATTAATTCTTGAGATTGCTATAATATTATGAGGGAAGGTGACGAAACGAGAGGGCTGAAGTGTTAATGAAGAAAATCCATTAAAAGTGCTGTTGTTCAGAATGTTCAGAAATTATAAATGAAAAAATGAGCAATATTGTAACATCAAATATTTTTTTAAATAAAAAATTGAATATAAATAATGATTGAGTAAAAAGGACTGGATAGTCCTTGTAAAAAGCTATGAAACAAAATTTGCAAAAATTCATAAACATAGAGTAAAGATATTGAATGTCAAGTAATCATTTTTCCTAAAAAATTGCAAATAAAAAGTGATTATTGATGCCAAGCTGCGTGCAATTAAATAGCACGATAAACATATTAGGACGCTTCAAACTTTTTTAATAGTAAATGGTAAAATAAAGAACTTGAACAGAAGAAATGGACTGGCAACTTTCAAAATTTTTATGAGTATTATGATTTAAAAAAAATTTAATTTCCATGGAATTCAAATAAAAAATTAGCTTACAAAATAAATTCAACTCACAAATGACATAAATAAAAATATTAGGACGTCTCAAACTCTTTTATAGTAAATGATGAAAAAAAATTAATTTCCATGGAATTCAAATAGAAAAGTATCTTATGAAATGAATTCATAAATGAGTTGAACAAAAATATTAGGACATCTCAAACGTTTTTTATAGTAAATGATAAAATGAAGAACTTGAGCACAAGAAATGAACTGAAAATCTCTCAAAATTTTAATAGACTAATATTATGATGAAAAAAATTTAATTTCAATGGAATTAAAATAAAAAATTAGCTTACAAAATGAATTAAATTTATAAATGAGATGAATAAAAATTTAGGATGTCTTAAACTCTTTTGATAGTAAATGGTAAAATAAAGAACTTGAACACAAGAAATGCACTAGCGACTTTTAAAATTTTCATAGAGTATTATAATTGAAAAAAAATTTAATTTCCATAGAATTCGAATAAAAAATTAGCTTATAAAATGAATTCAATTTATGAATGTGATGAATTTCAGGTAAAAAATGAGTGAAAGGAAAGGGCCTGGCAGAGGAAGAGGAAGGGGTGATCAGAAACAGCAGCAACAGAAGCAGCAGCAGCAGCCACAAGGCGCACCATTGCAGGGAGCATGGGCCCAGAGATCAGCAGCGGCACCGGCCCCTTCAGGTCCATCTCCGGTACCAGGATTGCAGGGTGCATGGGCTCAAAAATCAGCAACTGCACCAGGACGAGCTTCTATTTCGGGACAACCGGTATGAATAAAAAAACAATTTTTTTGAATAACATTTTTCATTTTTACTCCTCATTTCTAATCCTGAAATTATGTATCAGTCCGTGCAGCAGAGCGTTGGGCGTACCGGACCGCAACAAGGCGTATCAGCTCCAGCGGCACAGCCAGCTTCAAACGTGCCTCCTGTCATTGCGCACATACCAAAACCTCGAGCCGAAACTTCTGGTAAAAATAGGAATAAAATTGACGGATCCAATAGCTGACATGCTGCAATGAATGTATCTTCAGAGAGTTTTTTTTTTTCTTAGGTGGCGGCGGCGGCGATGCGGCTCCAATGGGCCGAGGTGCAATGCGCGGACGTAAAGCGATATCAGCTGAAATTTTGAATACTCGACCTCCAGCTCTTGCTTCAAAACAAGGCACGTTGATCATTCTAAAAATTAAATAGCAAATACTAAAAAATTATGTAGCATAAAAATGCTATTTAATGTTTTATTTTGATATGATAATCATACAAAATTAAATAGCATAAAAATGATACTCAGTTTTTTATTTGCACGATTATCAATTTTCCTTATTTACATATAATTTGTATTTTTTTAAAATATTTGTGTAATTACTTTCTACAGGAACTATTGGCACACCACTTCAGTTGCAGGCGAATTATTTCAAGCTGTTGACAGCAACCGATTGGTGCCTTTACAAGTATCGTGTAGACTTTGCACCCGAAGAGGACAGAATCTTCGCCCGTAAAGGAATGCTACACCTCCACAGGGAAAAAATTGGGGGGTATATTTTCGATGGAACTGTTTTGTACACGAGTCATCGCTTACCAGAGGTTGGTTAATATCTAATTAAGGAGAGAGTTGCGTGAAGTTTTTGAGACAAATTTTTTTAAATTAAAAAAAAATTGGTATACATTTGTATTTAAGTATTATCTAGGCCTATGCAAAATTTAAAAAAATTTGTCACAAAAAATTTCACGCTACCTCGTAAAAATCGCGTGAAATTTTTTGAGATACATTTTTTTAAATTTTCCATGTTTTACCATCCGAGAGTCGAGATATTGATTTTTAAAATTCATTTCCAATACACACGTTCTTATAGCAGATATTTTTTATTATAATTATGTTTATCTCAAAATCTATTTGGTCTAAAAAAAGTTATTATTATGGGTAACTCCATATCAATTCGACAAATGGTTGGAATCGAACCTTTCCGATTTGGATGAAATTTGGTGGGAAGTTTTCTTTCATCATAAAACAAAGT
>JAPYYX010003478.1:0-10793 GCA_030522605.1 Cremastinae sp. B BG-2022a | reverse complement strand
TATGTACTTCATCAAAGTTTATTTTTTCATTTATCTGATGAATTACAAAAATGTTTTTGCTTGCAGAAAGAAAATCAATTTTTTGGATTTTAATACAATTTATAAAAATTGAAATATTTTATGTAATTGATTTGTTATTTAATTGACAAATTATTTAATCTTTCAAAAGAAAACTTTCAAGGATTGCCATGAGATAACTCCATAGTAAAACTTCTAAAACTTCTTAACTATAAAATTTAAAAAAACGTATTGTGTAAAATCTCTATGAATAAAAAATCAATATCATTGAAAAATATTTTGAATTATTGTCCACGAATATTTAAAATTTTTTAGAATCGAAAAGCTTTTTTAAAATCGATTTTAGAAAAAAAATTCGATCTTGTTAAGTAATTCTAAAATTTTTAATTATTTTTGTACTTTTAACTCATCGTGCATAAATATCCAGTATGTTCTACTCGAATAGCAATATTCTTTGCTAATTCTTCAAGATTTTGGGAGTCAAAAGAAAAAAAAACGTTAACGTATCAAAATTACCAAATAAAAAAACAATAAACAATATTTAAAATCTTCCTCAAAATAAAATTCGATATTATTTAGTAAAATAAAATTCTTTAATTATTCTTCAAAATATTTAATGTATAAAAAAATTGACTCCAAGACACCGTCCTAAACAAAAATTTACCACAAGAGGATAAACGAAGAGACCACAAGAATATTGATCGATTTCCAGGATTATCGTGAGATCCTACTTACCCACTTGGGATAAAATAATTCGTTCCCTAAAACAAAATCGAGTAATTTTTCGACAGCAATGATAAGGATAAGGTCGAAGGTGTCGAATTATGGCCCCAGGCCATCGAGACTAGTGTCACAAACTGCATTTATTTTTTTTTATCATTAATGTATATTATTTATTATAAATAAGTTAGAAACATTGATTTCATTTTGGGTTTTGGTAGGTGTTTACATTTTATACACACAGAAAGAATACCCAACATGTTATGCTTTCAGAAAAATGTATACTTTTTTCGCGATTTTGTTGTTGTTTCGACAAGAAATGATTTACAAATAAACTGTAGCCACTGATTTGCGTGTTCCTTTGTGTTTTTTTTTTTCATTTTTTTTCACTCGTACGTCGCCTCGTGTCACAGGCATTTAAAAGTTATAATCATAAACACCTGGGCGCGTTCGCGCCGCGTTTGGAGTCTTTTTTGTCTTCGTAATCCTCGAATTTTTCTTTCTTGTCTCATTCATTATTCTCGAACCCGTCTCCAAACCTCCCGAAACGTCTAACGCAGCGTTACACACTTATATTCATACTCGCCGTACGTATTACAACTAATATATGCTCAGGGATGTCTCACCCCACTTTTATGCTTTTTTCTCTCTTTCTCTCTCTCTTTCTCTTCGTCGCAGACTCGCACTCAAATCCATCACGAGGAAAAAAAAACACCATCAACCTCGATCGATCCGTTCGATAAATCGTTCAATTCTTCAATATTACATTTAACTGACGTATCGATTAACTCGATACGTCGACGCGATCGACAGAATCGTTTTCATCCACGCATATCCGGAACACTCTCGCTCGCACTCGCTCTTCAGTGTCCATTCTCACGATGAATTTCTCAATAATCTCGCGCAATATGGTCAAAACCCGATTCACAAACTCACTCGCACTGAAAACCAAGCATTATTTATTATTATTCAATAGTATTGTGTTGTTGTTATTATCTCTTAATATACTTTATCCAATGGATTTATATATATAATTTTTTTTTAGCTTGTTTCTTCCATATAAACTCAGTGTTTTCAAACGAAGTAGGTATGACGTATGCTGCCCGATGTGCGGCGTTGACGGCGCGAGGATTCGTCGATAACGACAGCGAGTACACAATTTTTTTACGATTTTGGTACAAATTTTGTTCTCTCCCGTTTCCTACATCCCCGTCTCGCACTATTCGTCCTCGAGCGTTCGCGCGATCTCGTCGTTTGATCCTCATCACCAACAAATTCGCGCCGTAAAAAGTCTCCACCCTTGACAATTTTTTATTTTTTTTTACCAACGCCATAGTGTTCCGAGTATTCTCCGGGACGTCTCACGGCGATTTTCGTTATTTCAAAAAGCGTCATACATTATGTTTTCCTTCGCGACTCGTTCCCGGTTGAACCGAGAAGGAATCGCGGGACTTTCGGAGATCGCGAAAATCGCCGGATCTCTCGTGCGCTCGTATTTTTCGTTACTCTCATCGAACGAGAGAATACCAGCATTTTTTTAATTTTTTTTTTCTTTTTGTGTGTGTGCTTTTTTTTCTTGGGCAGTGCGCTGGCCCAGCATGAGCGAGCGCAGGCAGTGAGCAGTTCATACATTCGTACACTGTAACGTGGATACAAAGCGGAGCGAGAGACATTTGCGCCCTTTCGTGTATTTTTTTTGTATATTATTATTTTCACTCTCTCTCTCTTATTCTCTTTTATTCGCTCTCTCTCTCTCTCACACCATTCGTTTCTTATTTATTTATTTATTTATCTATTTATTCGTTATGATTTCTCCTCGTCGCTCGTCACGTGTGCGCGTGTGTTGTGTACAGGATTACGGAGGCGGCTCATGTCTCTTGCTACGCGACAACGCCATTCCATCATCGACGAAACAAAGAAAATGCGAAGAGATAAAAAAGGACAAGGGCGCTAGATTAGAGTCGACATCATTCGCGACTGATCGTTAAAATAATGATTATTTTTTTTTTTTTTAAAAGGAGAAACGAGGATGAACGAGAAAATGCAACGAGCAAGATTTTTGTTTCGTACAGTTGAGTTGAAATGAGATTTCGCTAAAAATGGAAATCAGCAATAAAATTCTGTTTTACTCCTATCTGGAGCTGTGTAAAAATTGTGCAAAGAGCGATAAACTGAATTCAATGAAGGACTCAGCCCTCGTCCTTTTTTGACAATTGAAATTATCACGACCGACGATTAAATTATGACGATGCCAACATCGAGGAGAGGATCGTGAGGATCTCTCCGTTTCGCTCTTTCTCTCCTTTCTGTGTCGCTCGTCCTAAATTACCTATAAATTCACATCAAAACAGATGCCATTTCCTAACCCTTCATTTGTTCTGCGTAATTTTCAGGATCTCGAGGGTGAAGTCTGTCAAATTTGAATCTCCCATTCGAATTATTGTTTCCATTCGTTTCTCCCTCGGTCGCGTCCCTTCTCGATTTTTCGTTCAACTTTTCCTCTCTCTATTATTTTTCTCTTCCTTCGATCCTCGACCCTATGCTAGATTTCATCTCTCATCCCTTTTTATTTCTTCGCTTTCATATATATTATATATAACAATATTTATACGCTGAATCGTGAATTTGAATCACATGCAGAAAAAACGTAGTCGTTTCTGGCACAGTACAAAAAAAAACACTTTGGCATTGCATCTAACGAAGGACTGCAATTTAAAAAAATAATTAAAAAAAAAACACCACACTAGTAAATGGCACTAGAATCGCTCTCACTTGTGTCACCGAATACTCGTGATTGACAAGCTTTTTGTCCTCCTTATCGTCATACCCTTTCTCTCCGTTTTTCTCTCGCTCCTCATCCTTCGTATTCTTGAATTCTCCTTTCAAGACGAGATTACTCAACTCAGGACAAACGACGGGTCGTGCTTTTATTTCTTTTTTTCTCTTGCCTTACTCTCACTCGATATATCTGTATTATTCTCTCTATAGCAGTATTTGTATGTTTGTTCGTGATTATTCGTGTTTTTCTTCGTTTTCATCCTCTCTCTCTATTCCACTTCCTCCTATGTTTCTCCTCGTTTTTCCTTTTCCATTTATATCTCGTTATTATAAAAAATCAGGCGATGTCGCAGTCAGCCGGGCTCGTGTTCGACTAAGCTAAGCTATAAAAAACGGTAACAAATTGCAACAAATAGTTGATACGAAACTAAATCAGTTTTGTCGGTATGTCGATAGTGAAAAGTTTTAGGAAAGAACGTATAACGCTCAGATTTAGGTCCTTCTTTGTTTCTTTTTTTTTTCATCATTTTTGTTTTTATATCGCTGGAAAAAATGTGCGCTCCCTTCGTACTTCACATTATTTTTTATTCCTTTTTTTTTCTATGTTCTAGCTAAAAATGTTGTTACACTCGTGCACACAGCGACGTACAATGCCGGCGAGCACCACGAGTTCTTAGTTAATTTGTGTTCCAGCCTTTTTTTATGTTATTTACGTCGTAAAACTTTTTTGTCATTCCCGAACGATTTTTTCTTCGCCCCTACGCACTTTTATCCTCGCTCGGAACCTCTTTTCTCTTCTTTCTCGTTCGCACATCTCTGTTCAATGAAACGCGCTAACTGACGGGCTCAATCCTCTCTCTCGTACTTCTTCTGCCTCTCCAAACGTTTCGCGTCCGAGGACTCGATCCGCGCACCCAGTTTTCAGTTTTTCTCGCATCCTTTTCCTTCTTCGTTTCATCCTTTCCCTTCGTTTTCTTTTGAAAAATCCACTTATCACATCGATGTCCCTCTACACGAGATTGTATTCCTTGAGATTTGATTGCAAGATCGTGTCCTTCACCGCCGCAAAGACGAATCTAATGTTCTCCGTATCTGCGAATCAATAAAATTCATGAAATTAGTACGTGAACTGGAACGTTGATTTTTTTTTGACAATGATATTGACGGACGTACGAAAATTTCGAAAGAGAATTTTATGAACGGCGAATTAAGCTCAGTGTGAGAAAACTTACCGAAGATATTGAAGATTTTGTTAATGAAGAAAACGAAGATGCATGCAAGTTAGTTCCGTTAATTTTAGACGAAAAACAGCCGATGGTCCAACGAAAGAAAATTCATTGATGCAAAAACCAATTTGTAATTATTATAAGCACAGAAATAACAGGCAAAAAGTAGGATCCATTTTTTTGGAAAAAGGAAAAATTAGGACAAGAAATTTGACACTCGAACTGAGAATTTTTTTATCGAGAAAAATATTTGGTTGAAAGAAATTTTTTATCCTAAATGTAATTGATTTAATTTTGGGATATCTTTGTAATATCAAACTTGACATATCTTACTGAATAATTTTATTTTTAATTTTACTAAATAATCAATTTTATTTCAACATTTGAGTGTATCTACAGTAAAATTTCAAACAATATTTTTCAGAAAATATTTTTATTTCTTTTTATAACCACCTTTATAATATCCTTGAAAGTGCATTCAAGTATTTTATTTTTCAAACGCTGGCTCAAGGTAGCTCTAGTGCTGATTATTTATTGTGTATAACAAAAAAAATTAATAATGATATTCGTTCATAATCATATAAAAGCTCTGATTGCGTTCACTCGTTTTCTATATCAACGTATCGAAAATAATGTTCATAATGACTCTCGTGATAAATAATTTCACCAAAAACCTACTGAATTGAAGAAACAAAATTTCCTGAGTATATAAGAAAGATTTAACAATGATTAACGATGACGTAAAAAATACAGAATGTATTTCGAGAGTTATTATTTGTATAATTTTTGTATTTTACATAATTTTTCAAAATTTTAATGCTTTATCTATCAAATACCTTATTTTTGAAATTTTCGATCCAAAATTTATTTTTAAACAATATTGTACAGCCAGAACTACCTCAACGGGTTTCGGTGAATTTCATTAAAGTTTTATCATTACATTTTTTAATTTCCTGTATATTTTACATTCATTTATATTTCAATATCGAAATGCCTTAACTCTCGAAAAAATCGCATTAAATACGTCGATTGAACGATCGTGGTCGATAAAAGACGATAAATCGTATTAAACTAAGACGTTTCACGTTTCGAACATGCTATTATTAAAAGTATCACTAAAATGGGTGCAGATTGGTCGATTCGATAAACGAAAAAAGGAGGACAGAGAAAAAGAGAAAACAGGAACAATTTTTTCATTGCATTTTTTATAGCTACGATAATACTATTCATTGACGATATTCCCAGATGCATCGTAAATTTCCCACGAACATTTGTGCAAAGCATGACAATGCGTCCTCAGTAATCGTTTATATCGCAACGAAGATTGCTTCGCAAGAGATTAAAAGCCGACGCTGGATATTTTCATTTATCATTATCAATTTTATCAAATCCAAAATACGTAACGAAAAAAAAAAGTGAAAAATTTTAAACTCGAAAACTCGAAAGAGTGTTTCACGTGTAACGACAGATTGGCAGTCGAAATGTTCGTAAACGCGAAAAATACGAAAAAAAAATTTCCCATCGGGAACGATGGGGATCAAAATTAAATTCACATTGTTAACATCGAATTGTCGAATAATATTTTATTTTATAGAGATCCAATTACGGTGAATTTCTCTTTCTTTTCCCACGCGATAGAAACACAATTAAATCGTCTGTTCGTATTTTCAAGCGAGATTGAATTCCTTGAGTGCATTCTGCATAATAGTGTCCTTCACGGCGCAGAATACAAGCTTGATGTTCTCCGTGTCTGGATAAACAAATCCACGTGCGCATGCAATAATTTTTTTTTTTCAAGGAGAAAATAAAAAACATGAGTTAGAAAATTATTATCCATGGATGGAAATCAATTGCAATATTTGGTTTAAGAAAAATTAAGATAATTCGGTGACGTTTATTTTATCATTTAAATATCCAACAATTAATGTCGAAATTTCGATACAGTTCAAATGTATAACTTCATCGTCAAAAATTTATATTGTGATGTAATTTAACATATTTGTTATAAATTACGATTTTTATAAATAGTTTTTTCAATTGTATATTCTTTTTTGATAATTAGTTAATTTTTGAATTTTTGACAAAAGTTGTGGTAAAATTAAAAAATAAACAGCATGTGAGATTTCAAACAAATCCAATTATCTGTAAAAAAAGAAAACAGAATTCTCTCCAATTTACATTTCTGAAGAAAACTTATTGTCCAAATTTTGATATTTTGATTTTAGGCAAATATTTGTCACCGAAGTATCATAATTAAAATTTCTTTTCGAACAAATGCAATTGACTTTCATCGAGCATCAAATTTTACTCACCACAAATGCAAATATTACCAACAAGAAAAAAGCAAGCACAGCGTACAGAAAATATCTGAATGACGAAGAACCGAGGGGGATGAATATTTTTTGGCCAAGAAAGCAGAAAGAGAGAAAACAGGTAGAGATATATTTTCGTGCAAATTTATTAAGCCGTTGAACATCTGCGGAGGAATAAACGAGCCTACCTGTGGCGCATGTGAAGTGAGAATAAATTATTTTCTCGCTATCCGGATTCAAGTCGACAAACATCCTCAGTATGAATTCTCTAGCTGCTGTGGCCTCTCTTTGTGGCCCTGCAATTAATAATACAGATACAAGCGAACTAAGTGAGGGAATTAAGCAAGGATTACACCCTAAAGGTAAACGCGACAAATTCGTTGTAATGCTCGAAGATTCCAGAATTTATATTTCATACCAATTTATACCAATACCAAAACTACCTCAAATTTCACATCTGTCTCTAAATCCCTAAAAATTTCATTTTTTGACATTTCGTTTTTCCTCCTAAATTTTTTCCTGCTCTCAATTTTAATTTATAATTATAATAATATCATTGCAAATATTTATGTATTCAAATGAGTGAAAGAAAAAGTGGAGAGTTGAAAAGTAACGAAACTTTTTCCTTGTTGGGATTATTCCGATGGAAAATTGTAATAAAAAGGTGTTACAGTCGGATCGTTCGCGACAAATCGACTTACATACGCATGAAGAATCGTCGGGTTATGAGTCATCTCGGTAAGTGTTACTGGAACAGCGTCGTAATTCAAGTTAATCTAATAATTCAAAGATAACTCAATATGCTTTCGAAGGACAGTTTATTGAATTAGTCTCGACGCAAGTCAATGAAGCCTCTAAATAGAGTTTAAGGTTAAGGGAAAGCTTCTTCGATTGTACAATTACGTAAAAAGCGTTTATCGCATTGAATTTTTATCATCGGAATTTTTTTTATGGATTTTCGAATAATTTTTTTTATTAAGACTGTCGTAAAGCCAGCATTGGCAAGTACTGGAATTATTTCGATTGTAAAATGTAAAAAAAAAAATTTCATACTAATATTTTTTATAGATTATGAAATTTTTTTTAATATCGAAAATCAAGAACTGACAGAAATTTAAATATTTAAATTTTTGTTTCAAGAAATAGAAAAACTTCAGTTGTACAATTAGATAAGAAAAATATATTGAATTCTCATATCATCCAAACTTTGATGAATCTTCAGCTGTTTTGAAATATTCAAGTACATAAATATTCAAATAAGTTTTTTTGTCTGGAATCAAACATTGATAAGGACTGAAATATCCTAAATCTTTTTTAAAGAAATATAAAATCTTTAATTGTATAATTAAAAACACCTTTCCCACATTAAATTTGCGTATCGTTGATTTTTTTCAAATTTCCAGATGTATCAAGAAACTCGACGAAACATTTTTATCCCTATCTTAAATCCAGTAATACAAAAAGTATTTTTGATTTTTCTTTCCAAGAATTAGAACATCTTTCTCGTTTGAATAACTATCTGGGCTGTCTCATTGAATTTTAATGTGAATGATATTTCTTTATGAATTTCCAGATGTATTACGAAATATCAACCTGCCTACATTTTCGAGCATGTCTTTAACTCACTTAAATCAAACTGGCAGTATCAAAATTATTTTATACATTTCCTTCAGTCGAGAAAAAATATTCTATGACATTGTTTATGAAATTAAATTGTATATCACATAATTTGATAAAATAATTGAAATCCTAGTTGTCAGTATAAAATTTTTTATATTTGACATCACCGACGATATTGTCTATTTGTTCAAAGCGAGAAGGTTTTAGCTGGGAATACGAGGTAAAAAAAGCTTACTGCGATTAAAATTTTACTAGCTGATACGAATAAAAATATTTATACCAGTATCAAGGAAAGGTCCACTTTTTAGGTGACCTTAATTTCCAGTGACACGTGGCTGGACGTTTTCGAATTAAACGACAACGTATCTAGCTTGCTACTATTTATAATCTTTTTTTTTTCAATTCTTTGCCGAGTACGTATACGTTCAGACCTGTCGCAGTTGTGAAGTGCGAGTAGCAAGTTCGATCGGGATCAGGATTCGCACTCAAGTAAATCTTTAAGACGAATTCCATAGCTGGTGGGGGATCCAGCTTCGGGCCTATATCATTAAAACTCGTTGACTCTTTTTATAGGAATATAATTTCCCAGCACAGTGTACGAGAGACATCTCTCAAATTTTCAAATTAATAAAATAAATAAAATTCCTGTATCTTCGACAATCCTAAACTTTTTCTTTGTGAACTTTGTTTTTGATTCGAAATAAAAAAATCGTCGGATCTTACCGTCATATTCTGGAAAATAGTCGACGAGATGGGAATACATAATCTTCTCCTCCAGGAGATCTTTCTTATTTAGGAACAGAATAACAGAGGAGTGTTGAAACCAGGGATATGTGATAATCGTTTTGAATAGCGCCTTACTCTCCTCCATTCGGTTCTAGACAAAGAATATCATAAAATTTATTATATCAAATGATTTTATAAAAAATAAATTCTTCAAAAATAAAAAAATATTTAAATAATTAGTGAATAAAATAATTTAAAAAATCCTCACCTCGTTTTCCGACTCGAAAAGAATTTGATCATATTCACTTAAAGCTACTAAAAATATGATGGAGGTGACGTTCTCGAAACAATGAATCCATTTTCTTCTTTCCGATCTCTGTCCACCGACGTCTACCATCCTAAAATAATGAGGAACATTTTTATCATATGCACGTTTGTAAGCAAAGATGTAACGGGAAATAAAATGTATTTTTATGAAATAAGATAATCGTGTTTTGTATTGTGTATCAAGGCGAGAAGCGAGCCCGACCAAGCACAACCACAAAAAGAAAATTCTCACACGGAGCGATATTTTTCGCTCTTTGATGCAGGCTATTCAATAGCACGACATTCCACCACGCATTTCACAAAAAAATTCATATCAAGCACAGGTTCATGCGAAGCGAGAAAAAATAAATTCATTTATCGACATTTTTCAAAAAATGTTTCAAATTCTATCATTAATTGTTGCAAACACTTCAATCATTAAAAAGTGATAACATTGAAAAAATATACCTTGAGAAGCAAAAAAATAAATAAAAAATTTAATATTATTATCAACTGATTGAAAAATTTGACGAAATATTTAGACGTTTTTTTATTAGTGATAATATTAAAAAATATATCACTTGGCAAAGTACCCAATAAAAATGAATTTACTCTTTGGCTGGATTATTCTTCTTTTTCTACACGATTCGATACCTAAATACGATGGAATCCAGATCGAATGGATATTCTATAATTCCAGTAGTGGGAGCTCGAGCACGAAGAATGTCTTGCTCGCTAGGAAGGTAGTCAGCCAATTCGATTCGTGGCAGATCGCTAAGATAACTGCAAATGAAAAATGTAACCAAGCACACATTGTTAAATAATGCCCATGCCATGCAGTTTTAAATCATATTGACATTAACCATATCATCTACGATGACATAATTTATAATAAATAATATAAAATCCATTTCAATTGTTCATTCAAATGATAAATTCTCCTTCGACGAATTCGTTTCTGTGTGACAAAAAATTCCTAATCTCTATTAATATTAAGGTAGGAGTCGCGTGAAGTTTTTGAGACAAATTTTTCTAATTCAATATCTCGACTTCTGGATGATAAAACGTCTTGAAATTTGGTATACAT
>JAPYYX010003477.1:0-19881 GCA_030522605.1 Cremastinae sp. B BG-2022a | reverse complement strand
CAAATTTGGCAAAGGACTTTTTAGAGCCTTTATCTACGTTTATGCAAAGTTTCATCAAAATCTCTCTTTTTTGATGTAAGGGTACAACATCCTTAAGTGCTCTATGTTCATTTTTTATAAAAAAAAAATTAATAAAATAATTATAATTTATAATTCTAACATAATAATAATAACAACAACAAATCGTATTTACTTTCATTTCTCAAGCACATTTTCTTCTCTGTCGAGGACCGCAATGACATTGAATTTTGTAGTGTCCCAGAATATAATAAATGACAAACATTGACGAGGGAATATCTCGAGGAAATGGCTCAGTGCTCGATGGAATATTGTCGCAGACGAATGAAATTGTATACGGTTCGTTCGATGTACAGGATTCGATACGTTTCTTAAAAATCGTACACGTCTTCGATGACACAGACGTATCGTGTCCTGCGGGAGTCTTCCCTCCCTCGTTCGAATCCTACACACCTCGCCCAACCCTTCTCTCATCGTCTCTCCTCCGCCCTCTCTCTTGTCATTGTCGTCAAAAGACACACGTGTGCGTGTCTCTCCAATGATATCCACTTGTCGACAAAAGCTCTCAAACTTTGCAGACTGTGTACATTGCGAAATGACGAAACGGAAATTCTCTTGTATCGAGGGGCGAGCAACGTTGACACGAGGGCCTTTGTCGCAGCAAGAAAGGGAAAAAATCAGGACTCGCTTTACACACTTTGAAGTTAGCACACTTTACAAAATATGTGAGAAAAAAAAATTCATTCCAGTCTCGTTTTTGTGCTTTTTTCAGTACGAAACGTTTCTAATAAATAAGAGTCCAAATTCAATAATAAAAATTTAATTAAATTCTCGGAATTATTTTTCAACTTAAAATTGAAAGATTAATTGAAATAAGAGTAGCGATAAATATTAAATTCCTTGTTTGGATTCAAAGAAACGATGCCGATAAAACTCGAAATATTATTGCAAATGAACACGTTAATGAAAATTATGTTTTGGGACAAAAATGGATAATTTATCGATCGTACACGTGTGTTTGTACTTAACGATATTTCATTTTGAAAAGTAAACTCTAATTACGGGTGGCAAAAGTGCGTAAACAGATTATCTACTTCGCAGTTTGGACCGGACAGTCTGTAACTCGAGTATAAATAATCGACTTGGCTTTTAACCATGATTTATGCGTGCCCGACCAGACTTTGAGACCAACGAAACCTGTTGGGCGATTATTATCATTATGGCCAAGGTCTCAGTAGCCTCGATCGTCAAAAGCCCTTCGTTTGTACACCAGCCACAACACGTCGTCGCCCGAACATCAGAACTGAGCTCTCGCGTAACGACCGCAAACTTTCGAAACTCGAAGTTTCGTAGCGAACAAATTATTTTACATATCCGTCCTCCTGTAACCATTCGTACTTCATATTTCAAATACATCTCAATCGTTTATTTTCATAAAAGAAAACAACCAAATTTGAGGGGAAGAATAAAAAAAACATTGAAAAATATTAATTTTACCGACGCAAAAATCATAATATTATTTTTCAACGATTACTTCAGACTTGTTTGAGTTCTCCAAAATGACGGAACTGACAGTTTATTTTTTCTTGATATTCTCGTTTTCATACGTATAACAATTATATTTTGAAACGGGCGAGACAAAATGCGTGCACTTTTGTAACACAAACAATACGAGGCTCCTGTGAAACTTTTAATGAATTCTCGAGTGTCTTTTGTGGTTCAGGCAAAAGAGAGGAGAAAGAAGAAAAAAAATGGAGATAAAAAGCTCGAGTGATCGAGAAATCCGGAGTGCAAAGTATGCCTTCGAGCCAGCTGCCTTTCAAGTTAAAAAGAAAAGTAATTATAAGCTATACGATTTCAGAGCCATGATATAATTACGCGAAACGATACACAAAGGGAGAAAAGTTTCCTCTGTCAGGACGAAATTTGAGAAAATTTCTCTTCACCGAATAAACTTTACCGAGATAATTTTACTTTTCCTCTAAATAGTTTTTTTTTTCAGAAAAAAAGTTTACGAAAGTATATACGGCTACTTCTAATTTAAACTTGATAGAGAGAAAAAATTGACAAAAATATTTTCGTATTTTGATTGATCTGTTATTGTTGTTCATATTGCTCCGAACAGATCGATCGAGATCTTCGTGCCATCTACCGATTCTCGTTGTGAACTGTCTTCGAGGTAAGGCTTCGCGAGAGTGACGTACGTAGAGAGAAAAGCAAACTCGCTCGGTTACACCGAGCACCAAATTAACAACCGACGTATCAGCAGATTGTCACACGCAACAAGCTCGTAACCAAACAAATGCCTGCGCTATTTTTTAACTGATAAAGGGTGATAAAACTCGTGCTCGTTCGTCTCTACTTTTCATTCCGGAAAATTAGAATAGAAATCTCGAGACAGGTGAAGAATTTACGTTTTTCGTTGAAACGGGGGAATTCAAAAGTTCTTCACGTTCCTCGGGAAACTTAAATATTTGAAGAAAAATTTCGAAACTGATATGTTTCAAAGAGAGCTTCGCATTCGTATAATTTTATTACCGAATGAGGAATTTTAATGACTAAAATTTCCGATATTCAAGAGAGTCAGATTACACGTGAAAGATTTTCAACTTCAATTGCTCTATTCGTTTGCGAATCGAATTTCCCAGGTCATGTGTTAAAAAATTGCCAAAGAAAATCAAATTAATTAATTTTTTTTTCAATTTTGAGTAGAACTTGTTTTTGATATCAAGTGCAAATATGCATGTTAAATTTTCGAAGATTTGTAATGTGAAAGTTAATTTACCGACACGAATTCCATTTTTTTATAACTTGGAAATTTATATTTAAAAGTTGCAATTTTTTTTATTTCGTCATTGAAATTTTATTATTACATTTCATAATTTGAGAATATTAAAAAAATGACGACTGGAAAAAGGTGAGTCTAAAATTTCGTCTTTTTATCATTTTTTTTACTCAATTTTTTCCAGCTCGTAGATAAAGAAAAATGGCAATAAAAGTATACGATGAAGATCATCAGTAATAGTTTTTTTTTCCTTAAATTCTTTTTTCACATCAAAATGTTACTCACTGCCAATTGAATCCTCCTGTGATTCCTTCGCGCAGTCGATCCTTGAGGCTTCGCTGCCTCGACGGTCCTCCTCCACCCGGAGGAGAATCGTGATGCCCGGGACTAGGATTGTGAGCACCACTACCACTAGCACCACTTCCACTTCCACCAACACCACCGGAGAATAGCGCCATTTTCGATATTCAGTGAATTTTCGTGATTCGCAAAACCGAACGAACAAATTCGCGAAACACGAATTTCAGCCACGTGGCTCTACTCTCTCCTCTCCTCCAATAATTCTCTTATTTTTCTCTTCCCTTTTGATCAAAAACTTTTCAAAGCTGAGTCTCAAGATTGGAATCTCCGAGAAATCGGCGCTAGACGACTCGGCGAATCCTCTCGCGGATCTGGCAACATAACTGTCGCGGCTCCGGCTTCCCGTTCCTCTCCTCAAGAATGGCGCGGAGGTTGAAAAAAAAAATCAAACTGAAAGAACAATGTGCGTGTGTGGAAAATTACCCGCTCGCTCGCGACGCTGTGCGATCCGAGGAATTCGAAAACAGCGTCGATTCGTTTTGCTCCCGTCTCTCTTTTTTTTTATTTTTAAATCATTCGCTTATAATCTCTGTATAACTTCACTATTAGAAAAGAGTCTAACGTCAGAAATGGTAATTCATTGAGACTCGACCCTATTATGTTTTTTTCATATGACTATAGTATTTTTTTTTTATTTCTATCGCTTCGGTTTTGTTTTTTTTATTCTCTCTGATGTAAAAGATTTTGTTTTCGTTATTCTCGGCTCTTTGGCCGCAGGAGTTAGAAATCGCTCGGCCGAGATTCTCTGACAGTGTGCCAGCGGCGTTCGCTAGAAAACTGATGACGTTGAGGCACAGCCGAGAATCGCTTCTTCCCGGAGCTCTAAATCTTTCCGTGTCTCACCCGCCGCGAGAAACTGATGCGTCGCGCGCGGGGGGAAAGACGAAAAAGCTACGAAACTTATCCCGAGAGTCGACAAAGAAGACAAAACTCTCTGACGCTTAATCCGACTAGACAGAGAGTAAAACGCCCGAGAGCTTTCTCAATGCCTGTTATTATCGTTGGTTGTTATTTCTTCCTGACTCGATCCACATAAGCCATGCCAGACGCACGTGTGTTTTTGTCAGATTACAATCAACGACCAGCGAGTAATTTCTTTTTATTATCAATTCATAATTTCATGTTTACAACAATTTAATAATTTTGTCAATTTATTCATAGTATTCTTGTTTTTTTCTTGTCTAGATTTTTTTGTTCACGAACAAATAATAATAAATTTTTATAATTTATTAGTAGTAAAATGAAAGAGAGAGCATTTTTTTTCTAGGCTGCTTTTTTTACAGAAAGACGTGAATTAATTTTCGATCCTCGATAATGCTAGGTCAAAATAAGATCACCAGGAATCTTGGAGACGTCTTGGTCGCTGGATATTACGACACGTCCGTGTACCTTGTTCGAATTCCCTTGACGATTTTATCGATTTATGTTTACAGAGAGATTTGCAGTTCAATCGGCGAAACTCCGGTAACGATTTCTCGATTCGCGTTTAATCCGCTTCCATTTCTCCGGCGGGTATTTTCCGGTTAAGCCGTAAGAATGGAGCGAAAAAAAGAACGGAGGAGATTTCAGGGAGACGATTTTTCTGAGATTTTCCGGAAAAAAATGAGGCGGCAAAGGAGCTTTCGACGCGAGCGAGAAAAAATTTCTTCCCCCTGATATACATTCATCTCGTGGGCTTATCATGTTTTGCTTTATATGTTTTATCTTTGAGTAAAGCTCGTAAGCTCCGTGGCCTAAGAGGACCATTCGGATTAAGCTTGATGTTGCTTTTTGCTATTATACAAAGTTGACAAACATCGATCCCACTTACTACGAAAATATTTTCATCCACAGAGCCCCTGCGAAAATCGTTTTTTTTATCCACAGTCAAGAGTGACACGATATGTCTGATGATAACTAGCCCGAAATAATTAGGCATTTGTCAAAGGTGAAACATCGAAAAAAGCGTAGAAAATTTTTTCCTATTAAGAAAATAATTTTCTGATAAAAAGCTCTCTATTTTCAGCTCAAGAGATTCTCTAGAAATATTTTCCCTTAAAAATTACCAGAGCTTATAAGGGATACACGTGACGGTGACAGATGTCAAAAGCTCTCGGAAAATATTTTGGTTAGTGTTGAAAAAATTACCCTGCGAGCTCTTTTTATGCTCGGGGTTCAAGAGATCCGTAGTTCAAAGTGAAATACGCAAATAACGTCGGAGAGGAGAGAAAAGAAAATTCCAGTGACATTGAGGGATCGGAGGAAAATAAAGTCGACGGCGGTCTCCGGTTCGGGGTGAAAAGCTCTGGATTTTCGTAGCCGTGGGAATCTGTTTTTCATCAGTTGTTCTGGTAACGAAGCTCGGGGTAGTTCCGGTATTAAGCCGAGATGGAAAGAAAGGGAGAGCGAGAGAGTTGGGAGAGGAGTAAAATAGAGAGCGGCTCGTGTAATAGGCGTCGAAGGGACAAGGTCAAGCCCACAGCTGTTCCTTCAGCGAGAGAGACGGAGAATCTTCGTCGCTTCCTTCCTCCTCCGCTGCGAGCCGCGACACGAAAGTGCGGTATTGATCCCCTTTCACCCCGGAACTCTCTCCTTTCCCTCTCTCTCTCCCGACCAATCCCAACACAGAGGGATCGCGAGCCAATAGGCTCGGCCAGTTTTTCGCGAGACCACCCTCCGCCCTGAAAACCGACCGCGAATGAAAACGGAAAACAAAAATAAAAATGAGAAACGACGGAGCTAAAACGTCGGTGAAATAATCAGGTTTGTTTGCGGTTTGGGACGAACAAAAAAAATAAGGCCGAGGTGACGCGGACGAGAGAGGAAGATAAGAAGCGATGAGGTAAAAGGAAAAGAAAGAAACAAAAAAAAAAAAAAAACGAGTCGTTGAGCTTTCGAGAGACGATAGACGTCCTTTCGCTTTTTCCTTCCTCTCTTCTTTCTCTCCTCTTTATTCACTTCCACGCCGTTTTCCCGAGGTGAAAATCGTACGAGTGCACTTGACTCGTTCTCCTCCAACTTTGTCAGGGTCTAGGCGAGGCGCGTGTACACCTCAAGCGCGCGAAACATCCGAGAGGGCCGAACACAGATTTTTTCCCCTCTGTTTTTTCTCCTCTTTCTTCCCTTACTTTTTTTTTTGGTAGAAATTCAAAAGGGAAAGAAGCATTCAACGCGCTTTTCATTCAAGAATGTATTCTGGCATGAAAGCTACGATCCTTTTTTTTTTCGTTCGTCACACTCGCAATTTACGTTCTTATTTTTCACCTGCCGCGAAAACGTTATTGTCCGGTAACAAAGCTCTTTCTTCCTCGTGGAGAAAATGAGGGAATGCACGAGGGTGAACAAAAAAAGTGATGTACGAGCCGTTTCAAAATTTTGCGCATAATGGGAAAGACTCGTGACAGGGAAAATGAATGATGAGGCTCCATCTTATTTCGCGGCTTTTTCTTTCTCATTCGCGAAAATCACCTGTCGAACTCGCTATGAAATTCCGTAAACTTCCAGTCGTTCTATATCCTTCCTTTTCTGTTTTTTTTTTCTTTTAAATTTGTACTTTTTTTCCTGCTTCTACCTCGTTCCTGGAAAGTTATTTCTTTACTCGGATACTTCATCAATCATGCGGAAGTGACAAGGGAATACGAAAAATTCGAAATTCCTCCCCATCCCTGTCGCAATTAATTCAACAAAATTGCCACGAATAACGTATGTCAATCACAAATTACTGTTTATGTCTAGAAAGATTTTCCAAAAATTTATTATTCAATTTATTTTTCTACATTTTTTATAGAACATTTTTGAAAATTATTTTTTTCTTAACATTTATCAAATTTTATTTTCCTTGAATATATTTTCGTTTTTCCTCATTTTCTACTCTACATATTTTTATATCTGTGGATATTTTTCATTTCCGCATCATATATGTTAATACGATGAATTTGTGAACGGGACGATAACATCTGTCATTTTCTTTCAGAGAAGAGTGTTCGTTATTATTCGAAAGGCCTGGTCCGCCAATTCATTATTCATTCCTACGGATAATGTTTGCCACCCACCCACGTGCTTGTTTCCACACTTTCGAGCTCTCTCGTGGATCCAAAATGGGAAAAGTAACTGATATAATAATTATTTAGTTAATAAGCAATTTGAATTTAATTGCAGTCGCCGCGCGGGTGATTTATGTCAATTTCGAATTGGAATATCTAAATAAAAAAGAAGCAGGCGAAATGTATTTGTGAAAAATAAAAGTGAAATATGAACATGAACATGCATATGATGCAAAGGTAACTAAATTTGACATATAAAGAATGGAAAAAATGATTAAATAAAAATTACAAATATTTTAGGAAATGTGACACATAACGATGTGTTTATAGAATTAATTGTTTATATTAATTGTTTATATCAATATTAAGATTTCAGTAAGATTAAGTTTTGATTAACATAAAATTAAAATGACATAACGGGAAAGCAACTAAGAGAACGTGAGAGCTTGCAAGAAATAAACGACAAGACATAAAAAACCAAAAAAAAAAAAGGGAAAGATGTTAAACGATGACAATGTAGAGTTTCTTCGTCGAGGGGACAAAGAGGAAAAAGTATCGCGATAAAAAGCGTAGCTTGAATATTAAAAGGGAGAAGCTTATGGATTAAGGACTTAAGGGATTAAGCCTCGTGCACATTTAGCTCGAAAACTTTTTCCCGATCGTTGAGTGGAAAAAAGGGGCCAAGAAATGAGAAAAAATCTGAACAGGGATAAGGTTCGTCAGGGAAAAAAATCCGATAAATTTTCCACCGAATTGATAACGGGGATAACGATGGAGCAATTATTTTTGATTTTCTCGCTCCGTACGAGGGCTGAAATATGTCTAACGATTCAAATTTGACAGGTGCGATTGCCACCGGGAAAAAAGTGCAAGGGCGAAGACGGAACGAAGAAGATAAAGAGATAAGGAAAATTTATATAAGTCGGGTGAATCGAGTCGCGAAGGAAGGAAAAGAAACATATTTCGAGCTAAAATTTGCGCCATCAATTTTTTTCTCCGACTTTTATGTATCTAAGTACGTGTCCTGCTGGTAACATGTATTATGGATACGATACTCGAACGGAAAAAAATTGTACATTCCCTGGTTTTCCGGATGCTGGGAACTCTCGTTTCCAGGCAATTGCGAATTAATCTCGAGATTCGAGCCAACCGCGTTGGAGAAAGTACGTTTCAAAGATTCCCTACTCGATGCTCCTACCAAAAATAAATTCTAAATTACATCAAATATTTATACTTTGCAGTACCAAATAAACAAAATAATTATCACTATTTTTAAATTAATTAGGTACACAGCAAGTTCCCCTACATATGACAATTTCTTGATGCGTCCATAATCTCTGCCTTCATTCGATTTCTATTATTTCGATTTTTCCCTTATTGCGATCGCAACGGACATACACCCTCGCTTCCTGTGTCATTCGCACAAAGATACGACAAAGTTCCGGAAAATCCGTACCGGTGCGGTGATATTTGGTTTTGGGTTGTCTAAAGTTGTCGAACCATGAAAAACTACCTTCCGGTTAGTATTGACGGGTCAGTCAGTGCGAAGTTCACGCATTGCAGCATTGGTCGCAGCCCTAAAACTATAAGAGACCGTCGAAATACGACACACCGATTGCATCTCTAAAGCCGTTCCGTAAATCAGGTAAAGTATTTTAGCAATTAAAAATATTGTAACTTCTTTCGAAAACGTTGGTAAAACAATATACTCTATGAAATTAAAATCATTAATTTTATAGCTTTTAGAAAATAATTTTGGTTGCTATTCATTTTTTAGTATTTCACATTTTTCTGATTTGACTTCTGATGACATGAAAGATGGAAAATATTATTTGTCATTTTGCAACATTTTCCTTTTATCTAGACGTCTTTTACAATGACAATGTGGCGATTTCCAATGAAATATTAGTTGGTTCAATCAATATTTCGTTGGATCTATTAAATATGGACGAATCAATTAAATATTTCATTGGAAATGGCTATCTTTTTTTTCAGTGTAGTTACGGGTAGAATGTGCATCGCTGATAGGAATTCATTATTGCCTTTTTTTTGGCAATTCACCTTTTCGTAAGTTTTTTATAATTTTGGTTTCATGAGAAATGGAAATTTCCGACTTCCTCTCGCGATGTATAAATAATGCGAGAAAACAATTCGGGTATTCAGGTTTTTCGAGACTATATAGTGATAGAGAAAATATATGTGTGTGTGTGTCTGATTGCAGGGGGTAGATTGTGACCGTGGCGGCCTAGTTCGTGAGACAATCACACAATGCCACGAAGAGGTGTCTCTTTACCCCCCCTCGCCCGTTCTTCTCTTTCTCTCGCTGTTGCCCGAGGCTTGAAAAGCCACGAGAGTCCTGACATTCAGCGGTGGATGAAGGTAATGTTCCCAGGATGTTTTTGCGGCCTACCGAATCGCTGTTGCTGACTGAGCGAAAAGGGAGAAGTCCGAGAACGACCAAAGTTGCCGAAAAGTCGGAGAACATTTTATCTAGGACGTCAATCTTATGGAAGACAAATTCACTAATCTTCACTTTGCTAGCGCATTGGTAAAGGAGAAAAGTTTTCGACTGCATTTTTGCTTTTGTATTCAAACGCTTGAGCCACGGATTACATACTTTTTTATATAGAATTATTATTCTGAAGTGTAATTTGCGTATTTTGCGCAAAATAAGAAAGGAACGGAATTGGAACAAAATTGAAAATTAGCTAAGTTGGAGAGAAAACCTTCCAGGCCTAGAACACTACGCGATAGCATGTCATCATTTTAAACAACCGTCCTACATATAAATGTTATTGTATGTTATTGTATTATTGTATTGTATAAAATTGTTTTTTCTTGTCCCAGAGTCCGCTAGGGCATTAATAAAAACATCTATCTATCTATCTATCTATCTATCTATTTTGGAATTCACCGTTCATTCGAAATATTAGCAAAACTAACTCACCAACTAATAAAAATTACGAATTATGCATAGAGATTTCTGATGCCCTATGATTTTTATCTTTTTTCGTATATTCGTTTTCGTAAAATTCAGATCCGACTTAACTTTTTTTCGAAATTGACTTTTTCAAATTTTCATTGTCCAATAACGTTAGAACAATTTGAAATTCTTCGAAGGGTTGAAAATCGTGTCCTGCGGTCTCCCATCTCGAGATAAAATTTAGGGTCGTCGAATAGTAAAAAACATGAATTTTCGAATGTGCTCGATTTTGTTTCTATCGCTTGGTTTTTTCGCTCCTTCGTATTCCTGCGATATCCGCAAGCTATCAAAAGGCCAAGCTTTTCCTCCATGCCCGGCCATTCGTTGAGCGCACGTGACCTCATATTGGATTACAACGAATCCTCTTACCGACTCGCTCTCTTGCTATTCCCGACTTCCTACAAGCATGTCCAAGGCCGTAATGACGACCCAACTCTCTCTCTCGCCCTCCCGTTTTCCGGGTACCTTTATCTCCTTCTCGTGTTAACTAACGAACTCGATACTTGGCTGCCCTTTCGGTAAATCTCCCTACAGTAACTTCCGGGTTGATTTGCCTATTTGTTTCCCATTTGTTTTCCTACCCTGCAACACCCTTTTGTTTTCAAAAATGACGCGATGAATCTAAGACTTCTTATGAAAAGATAACAAATTTCAAAATCGTAAAGCGGATGATGTAAAAACATTCAAGAAAAAGTCATCAAAAAGTTATTTCTTCTATACAACGTATTTTTGATATCATTTTTCGTGAATTTACATACGGCACACCTTTTATTTTTTATGGTTTTTTAGACTGCGCGTGTATCCAATCGTATTTCGCTACCTATTTTTTCTCCATTCTTTTTATGTTCACATTTAACTTACTACCCAAATTTCTTTAACATTTGCACGAATGATGAAACCATAGAAAATACGTTCCACCTGTCAGAAATGGCTGAAGTTGGTGATTTTGAGGAGTTGACACACCTCGAAAAACCCAGAAAAACGACCTCCCAATTAGCGCCTAGCCGAATATTGTCCGCTTTTTAAGGCAGGTTAACTTTTGGGACCCCCATCAGAATTCTACAGCGACCACGGGAAGCTTATAAGTATATTGGAGCCATTTTTTGGTGCTCTTAACACAACAACTACTCGAATTATTACTAACAAATGATGCTTTTGATTCAATTTCATTCATCATGGTTGATTTTGTTCAAGATCAATGCAATATTCCATCATTTCGAATAAACATGTCATTAGCACCCTGTAATAACACTTGTCATTGAACCATACGTACATTTATGTGGAAATGTAATACATTTGCCTCAATGTAAACATCAAGTTCTCTGACATTTGATACGTTCGCAATGATACGTTATTTACGTTATTCACAAATAGCCATAATGCATTTGGCAGTATTGATCGTTCAGTATCACAGTCTAATTTCTTCAATCATTTGTCACTGTTGGTGTACAAATCAATAAATTTAACATGATCCGTTCCAACCGCAATATACGTAACGACTTGGAAATCTAGAAAATTGAAGATACATACAGAATACAGAAAAATGTTGTACAAATTTCACCACAGAACTTGAAGAACTAATTTTATCCATAAATGTGGATTCGCCATATGAATTTTGTGGTAATTAATCACTCTAAATATGGGTGTGGTTGGAGAGTTTGATCCAAAGAACGTCCCTACATGGTCATAGCATTTCCGGTTCGGCCACTGCGGAGCGTTCGTCGAACGATAAACACGGCAGCGCGAATATACGCGTACGTATATGCGTACGTCATTAACCCTTCCGGGTGTTCTTCGCTCCCTAATTTGCGGCAGGCTGTTTCGGATTAGCGACAAAATCCTAACAAGCCATCGATCATTTCTGTTTGTAGGTCATCGGTTGCAAAACGCCCATTATTACTTAACAAGAAAAACCTCTTTTTCAGTTCCCTCGCCATCAATCATTTATTCCGCGAATTATTTCGTGGCTCCGATGCGTAATTTACAATTCAATTCGAGCATCCATAGGGATTAACAGAAGCAAATTAATTATCAATTAAAGCGAGAGGAAGGCCGTGCAAACAGGACTTATTGCCATGATTTAACAAATTAATAATATGATTTGTTAGTCGCTATTATTTATTTAATTCATTATGCTTAATGACAAAAAAAACATGAGGGAGGATGTGTTAGAGAATTTCACTCGCTTTTCGCAGAAAACTTTTCTTCCTTATTTTGATTGGCAGCTGGAGATAAATAATTGCGTGAGAGGAAGCCTGACGAGGACCCGTGAGGATATATTCGGCGCACTAATCTACGAAGGAAATATACTAATAAAAGAGCAGACATCTACACTGGAACGTAAATCGTTAGAAATTGAGTCAGGGGAACCTTCGCCTGGATCGATCGTTTAGGAAAAGAGGAGAAAAAACTCCCGCGCTCCCGTCCGACTTGGAAGATAATGAAGAGAAAAAGTTTTGCGGTAAAAAAAAAGTATCATGACTGTAATATTAACCGCAAGAGAGAAAGAAAAATCCAAGCGATGGATGGATGATGGAAAAAAAATGATTTTTGATTCTTTTGGGCGTGACGATAGGAGGTTATCGATCGACCGATACGTAAAACGCCAAATGCACAAAGTAGCACTTTGTGTGAGTTCATGTGCGTGCGGACACTTTAGAGGAACGATGAAAACGGAAGGAATTTGTGTGTGTGTGTGTGTGTGTATACAATCAAAGATCGCCGCGGCAGTGGAAAGTGGGACGCGTTAATGAATTTCCTTATCAAATCGCAGCGGCCTCGTCTCTTTTAAATACATGTATACGTGTGTGTGTATATACAATTTTATAGCGCGTTCAGTTCGCTTAACTCTTTCAGCTATTATTATCCAGCTCATCGATCAATACGTGTCCAACATCGCTGCAATATCGCATATTCGCAAACGTCAAACCCGTCGAAAGCGTAGCTTTGCATAAACAATGTATGTTTTATTAACATGGATTCTGATTATTGTTAGTTGTATTTTGTCATTCGTTTCTGAACTTGCGTCCAAAAAGCTTTTTAATTCTTAAAATTTTCGATTTGCTGTTCACTGTCTATTACTGTCTTTTAAAAAGAATTGATGATGTCCTTGAAGGAATTATTAAAGCATTAATTTGCGTTTGTTGGGTTATCCGAGATATGAATGAAATATACTCTCCTAAAAACGGCATTAAAGCCTCTAATCCTAGAATTGTTTTGTGATTATGATTCCAAGTTTGCGCTTCGCAATGTTATGGCATCTTTCGTTACGCAAAAATTAATTTTCGCGAACCGAACCGAAAATGATAATTATTTCACTTAATAATAACTTGAATTGTTATAAATTTCATAAAATATTTTTTTTAATTTTATAAAATATAATAAATTATTGGTTGGTTGGTGATTTGGTTTTTGAGTATACTGCATTTCTTTTATATTTGATGTGGACGAATAAGAAATTATTGATGTCCATATGGATCAGTAAATGTATTGGAAAACAGTTTATGTTTAGACAGTTTTAGAAAGCTTTGAATTCGAACAAAAAATAAAATAAAAACAAGGTCGAAGCGCTTCAATTGTTGCTCATATTTTAAAAGTCATCAGAATGTTTCACTGGATCATGATTGCAGTTACTGATTTAATTTTTTTAACTTGAGAGTAGCGAAATTCGTGTCAATTAGTGAATGTTTAACGAGCACGTAAAAAAATATTTAATTCCACAATAAATCTTGTGAACGAGAAACAAATGATAGTATATAAAAATCCAATAAGTAACCCATTTTCCGCAACAATTTTAAAACTAGTCCTCGACTGTTGGCGAACGCGATTAATGGGGCATGAATTCAGAAATCTCTTTTAGGCAGAGGGATAAATTCGAGTGGACGGCTCTATATTCGAGCAGTCGTAAATGCTCAAATTACGCGAAATTTGTGTACGTATATACACGGTAGTTTAAGAGAGCGGAAGAGAGGGAGAGATAGCTCACGATGAGAAATGACAAGGCGAGAGAGAGAGGGAAAGAGAGGGATATACGGGGTCGGAATGATATCCGAATCCGTTTTATGCTCAGAGCTTGCTAAACTCGCGATCTAATCCCCGCTTCACCAACTGCGCCCCTTGGCTCTTTTCGCAAATAACCCCGAGGGTTTGTCAACTCGTGTGCTCTCACTCTCTCTCTCTCTCTTACCAGGTAGACGATAAACGTTTCAGACCTTTTCGTGGTCCCTCATAATCCTTCCTCTCCTCACCTTAACCCCTTCTACACCATCTTGCCTATTTTGCTTCAACGTAGTTTCCATAATTTACATACAAATACATGGTATTATAAACCACGCAGTGGAATTAAACGAGTATTATTATGTAGGGAAGGTGAAAAAACTCGTCTCCTCGACATGAATGGTATTTCTGAACACGTGGCTTAGCTGATTGACTTGATTCATTTTTAGGGAACAATTGTAGGAGTGGAATTCGAATGTGACGTATGTACTTGTTATTGTGGGTCGTGAGGTATTAGGGTCAGGATTTGGTAAGGGTAGATTTCGCTTTCTTTCAGAACTTCCAGATCAATTTTGTAAACACAATGGTAAACAGTAAGACTTTTTCCTTTCATGCAAATAATCCAAAATTGAGAAGAATCATTAAATGGACATTTCGACCCCTATTTTAAAGGAAGTAGCACAATCCTTAGATATTTCATATTAAGACTTCCCGAAATTTGTCAGAAAGAGGATGTTTTGTTGGAAGGTCTTTCCCTGCACATCCACCGGGGTTTGGATCACTTAGATCACCGCAATTTGCAATCTAATCGCCATTGTGATTGACGGATCTTTCCCACCATTTTTCTATACCCTCAATCGCTGGGAGATGAAAATCATGTTTCGCACATTTACCAAAACGACACATCATCACACCCGGCGATTTCATATTTTATCTATGGATCGATATAGCCTTATGGGTTCTCGGATTTATGAAAGTCAATCATTTTAATACTTACATCTATCCTCCAAATTTCTTAATATTAGGCGTGACGGATCATATACCAGTGGAAACTATAATTCTGCTACGACGTTTACAATAGAGGAATATCCATTTAGACAATTCTTAAGAGAATATTTTTACTTTCTCCATTCACTGTCCTTGTACCTTTTATGTAGATGAAATTTTGTTAACGCGATCTTTTCCTGTTTGCCTTTTGCGTCCCAAGGGGTTTATACTCGGTTATTCTTATCCGGACGAGGATATCAGTGAAATTTTAATATCGAAGGGGAGACATTTTTCCTCGAATATTATTTTCTTTTATTTTCCTAGTTTATTCTCCTGTTCTCATATATTTCGTTTCTGCTTAAGAAAATGAAATAGGATCGTGACTTTGGAGCAAAAGATGAGAATAAATAAGAAGGTATAAGAATCTATACATATGTATAGTGTAAGAATAGAGAAAGATAGAGTTGAGGTGAGATAAATAGATGGAGATAGAAGTCGAGGTGAGAAGTACTCGCGGTTATAATTCGAGGGTAATGTGAGCTCTGGTATGCGAGAGCTCGCGGCTGTCTGATGGGCTATGAGGGTGAAGGTTATCATCCCCAGGTTGGCACATTTCCAGCGAAGCAGACAGCCCTCTTTCTCTCTTTCGCTCATCTCTGTCAAGCATCCTATATACTTTTGACAATCTGTTTCAAGCCTCTATATCTCGATCGTTTGCTTTAGATTGGCTGTCCCAAATGGGAACGTTTCTCAGGTTATTGCTATCGAGAAGACAAACGTCAAAATACCGCACAAGTGACAGAAGTATACAGGTTTCACGAAAGACAGCAGTGTGTATTGAATGCAAGAAAAAATTCTGTTTGAAATAAAATATGTAAAACGGGATCCACATACATTCATTATAATTAAATGTCAAAAATGATGAAAAAGTGGTCAAATTGATCACTTTATAAGTCTCTTACACTTTGAATTGTCGTCTTGTTCGTAAAAATCCGAATTTGTTATTGTATTCTTTTTTTTTGTTTGCAGATAATTCTTTCATGTATACGTTTGTGAATATTTTTCCGACTCGATTCTGGTATTAGTTGTTAATAGCTCCAGTAGAATTTCTGTGAATATTTTATAATTGTAAGTAAGCAAACGTTATGAATTTTATTCATTAATATTTTTCCCATTTCGTATAAGATCAACAGATTTTTATAGACAGGCATTTTGAAGTACCCGCAGATTTCTGTGTTGAAAAACTATCGAAATAAAATTCTGGATGCTCATGCGGTCCCATAAGCTTTACAGAGGGCCGAGCGACGGTACGACCATCGTATCTATATCAAGCTCGTGATTGTTTTCATGTGACGTGAATTATCGCTTTTTGATTTTAATGAAATATACTAACGTGTCAAACAAAATTTCTTTCTTCTCCATAGCCATACCAAAAATTAAACTTGAATTGGTGAGTTGATAAATTTTAAGTATGCAAATTTTAATATAAAAATTTGATTTAATTTCAAAAATATTTTTTTTTTATCAAAATGAGTGCTCAAAATGTTGAGGATCAGTACGACGTCTATTTTGAAAAAATAAATATTTTAAAATATGAAATTGAAAAGATTCTGCAATTCCTTGATGTAACAAGTAACGAAAAGCGGAATTTCGTTCGTCGGTTGAGAGCTGAAAAGTTTGAGCGTTTATCTTTTTTCCATTCATTTATTTCGCTCTCCGTATTTTCCGATTGCAGGCTCTGTTTTTTTTCCTCCTCCCGTCTATCCATTTTCCACTCGGGATGCTTTTCGCTCTCAAATGCGAGGAATGGAAACTCCGACACTTATCACTATTTCTTTCTCTTTTTCTCTTTCTCCCTCATCCCTCTCTCTCTCTCTCTCTTTCTGTCTCCGTACACCCATTCCGAGTGTGCAGAGACGCACTTGTATCTCGAATTGAAAAGCGATAAAGCTCGCAGGCATGCACCTGTCGTGCAATGTCACCGCCAAGCTTTTTCTTCCCTGTCTCGACCACTCGTCACGTTCCATCACTCGACGAATTATTTCGTTTATCTTCTTCCTATATATATTTATATATTCGTTCCTCTGTAACCACGTTGACCTTTTTTTTTCTTACTTTTTCACAACCTCGCGGCGTAAACAAAAATAATTTTTCGCAGGAGCAAACAATTTGACGATGGAAAAATGATCTCTCCCCGGCGCATTTTTCCAACTTGCGGGAATACATTTTTAGCGTAAATACATTTTCATTCTCGATTCGAGGCGAGTACGAGCATATTTTTAATGAATTTTTTTTCCTACCTCGTAAATGTTTTTTTGCGTAAGTTTTTTTACCCGCAGATGTAAAAATTCGCGTGGACTCTTACAGAGTAGCAAAAATTCTGGGAAAAAATAAATGCGAGGTAAATACATTTTTTTAATGCATTTTTCCCTTTCAGACTGTATACTTAAGGAAAAAAATGTGCAGCGCTATGTATACACGCTCGCGAACGTTAAATCGTGCTTGCATACGCGTGGAACACACTTTACGTTTGTCTGGCGAGCTTATCGCGACAACCAATTACGCTTGGTGCAATTACGAGAGAGAAATAAGAAAAAACGTCGGAGAGGGCGCCGAACTTTTTACCATAACGATATTGCATCGGGATTCAAAACGGAAAGATCCGCGGCTGTGCGTTTTTTCTCCATACGACGTGTTGCACTATTTAATAAGTTTAAGAAATTCTCATCAAAAATTTCAATTGGAGTTCATTCATTAATTAAACACTTTATACGCTTATTTTTATGTGTGAGTAAAAGTGTAAACTCATTCAATTTTTTCATAAAAATTTTTTGAGAAAGAAAATTATATTTTTATATATGTACTTAGTAATGAGCGTGTACGTCAAAGTGGCTTAACGAACGTTGTACATTCGAGAAGAAGCCTGAACACGACTCGCGCCGAGTGACGCGTGTCGTATCATGTCGAGAAGGATACAAAATATATCAAGAGTCAATCAAAAAAAAATTTTTTATTCGTTATTTTCGAGATTTTTTCAAAGTTTAATTTTCATTATATTAATCAACTTTCAAATTGTTTCAAATTGTTTATCACGGAAAGATAATATTATTTTACTGCCTTCAATATTTCGAAAATAAAAAAGATAAAATCACGCACTGTCAAAACGTGATACCGACGAAAAAAGTCGTCTCATAGAATTATTATCCTGACGTTAAACATTTGAGATAAATCCTTAAAATGCAAAAAAAACTCAATCAACACCATGCAATTCCTCGTTATTGAAACTGATAGATCGCATCGCGAGAAAAAAATGTTATTAAACAAAAAAAAAATAATATTTCAATTTTTAAAAAAATCCCTCATATACCTTGAGTATCCGCACTCACGCTTCACATAATTTTCAATATAAAATATTGGAGAGAAAAATAATGAAAAAGAATGAATGGAATAGAATTTATCCGGGAAGACGAGTCGTGTAAAAATCGCGTATCCGCACGAGAACGTCGCGAAAGGATCGTCGTGAGGTAACTGGCGCGCATTTCCACGAAGAACCCTCTTGCCACCCCCGAGAGCCAACACGTATACACAGAGCGAGAGAGAGTCGACGAGGGGAGGAACGAGAGGGCGATAGGTAGAGAGAGAGTAGAGAAAGAGAGAGAGAGAGAGAACGAGCGAATGTTCAGAGAGTCGAACGGAAGCAACGCGCAACCCCCTCAAACACACCTTCCACATCGCAGTTTCGAGCTATCCGCGTCCTTCTCCACTCGAGAAATAGCACCCTTTACCTCTCTTTCCCGAGCCCGAAGTACTCGGACGATCTGTCCCTTGATTCCCCTCCTCATTAAACGCCCCTGTATGTGCTCAAGATCCCCCTCCCCCTTCTCCTCTCCTCTCCTCACCACTCTGTTCGCTCCTTTTCCCTCTTGTTTTGTTTTCCTCTTTCTTTTTTCCTCCCCTGATTTTTTTTCTCTCCCTTTTTCGTCCTCCTTCACGTTCCCTCAAAATCTGTCTCCGCAGAAAAGCTGCGTAGCAATGAAAGCGACCCTCATTGTCCCTCCCACAAGGCCGGTGAAAACGCAGCTCTCAACAATGTATCCTCTCTCTTCTGCCCGACCGAAACCCAGAGGCAAATTTATGAGAATTTCACCTTGATTCTATCTTTAGAGATTTTCCCTCTCTCGCTTTTTTATAATATGGGAAATATTGTATAAACAGGGGGATGCTCGGTTTATCGTAAAAATAATAATACGAGCGGGGAATTCGGAGGGAATGTCTGTCAGGAAAGTACATAAATTATGATACAAATATTTTCCCCGTGTATTAAATATTTTTTTTTTACTTTCAGAGTAAACTGAATCAATCGTGATTTGTTTCGAACGATGTAACGTTAAATCGGTAAATTGACCATATTAAAAAAAATGGTTATTTATTCGAAATTTAAATTTAATTTAATAAAACGTATTATATGTAGAAATAATTGATAATCATTTTTTATTCTATAAAAAAATAATTTCGTTTCGAGATAATCGATAAATTTTGGTAATTTTGGTACAGCCATGCGGTTGCGAATTTTTCTTCTATTTTCAAAGTCATCGAAAATGTTCATGGAAAAATTATTAAAAAATTGTGCCTCAATTAAGGGGTTTCGATACCACTTATCTACAATCGCATGTTAAACACATAGGAAATTGAAAAATGATAAGAATTTGACAAAATTTGGCGAGCATGTT
>JAPYYX010003476.1:0-10817 GCA_030522605.1 Cremastinae sp. B BG-2022a | reverse complement strand
CGCCCACCATTCAGAGCGCGTGCGTCAAATTTGAATTTCCCGCGCTGGCGCATGCGCAGTTGAAAAAAAGTGATCCAGAACGCCCTTCTTTTATCTACTCATATAATATATGAAGATCCATATAGATAACTATATAGTCACACCGTCCGAGATAAAGAATATTCTTCGGGCGCAGTTAAATTTTTGTTGTTCCCGTCTTACTTTCTCTCCTTATTCCTGCGTCGCATTTGCAAGGGTATAATCAGAGATAGAAAACTTTTTATGTGCTATCCGGCAGAAGCGCGGCTTGTTTGACTGGAGCTTGCTGATGCAGCGACACGTCCCGTCCTCGTGTTTCCTCCCGAGACGTACTTTTACGACCACGTGCGGATATATTGGTCCGCTTCTCGAAAACGAAAAAACGTGTGCGCGCATTGCCTCATTCTTTTTTTTCTTTTTCTCCATCTCCGTTCCTTACTCTTCAGAGAGGTATATGCGCCTCTCATATGGCATCTTATCCTCCTATATTAAATCCATATCTCTCGGCACAATTAGCTCCATTTCGAAAACGCTAAAAGGGCTCATCATATCAAGGGCTTTATCATCGCTTTTTTATTTACCAAGGAATTTTTTATTTACCAGCGTGTAGGACGAAATGTCATCTCGTCTGTCGAACGACATATGCGTATCTGTCATTCTATATGCATATACATATGTGTATGTGTACGCGGTTTTGTTAACGACGAAAAACATGAAAAAACAGAAAAAGAATGGAAAATCGTGTCGTCGTTAAAGCTAAACGGTATCGACGTATAGGGAATTTTACGGCGGACTTGAGGGATCGATCGTTTTGTTGGCAGCTCGGTAATCGTTGCTCCTAGAGGCATCATCAGTTATCGCGGGATTTGCTTCGCTATCGACATTTTTCCCGCACAAATAATTTTACGATTTTCAAATCGCACGACACAGGAATAAGCGAGGGAAGAATAATCATGTTGATGATGGCTATAGCGAAGCCAGTTGTGGTAATGAAGGTGATTCAAGGCTGATGGCCGCGTGGTGCAATGAGGCTCAAAATTTAATGTGTCTCGTGTCACGATATATACGTGGACCGAACGCGAAATCCGGTAACGATTAGCGCCCTCGATCGGGTTGTCACGTCCTTTACACACCCACGATTTTTTTGTTTCAAATTCGAGAGTACTGGCGCGTATAATACACTCCAATCAATCTTATTTCACTGCTCTTTTGATCATATGTAACATGAATAAATACGAGCTCACTAATGATGAGTGTTGCAGTACATTTTTACATTGCGACAAATAGTTCAGTGATTTTCTCCTCATCGTTTATACTTACAGTTTTCAATTTTTTAAAAGCTATACACAGTATTTTTTTCAACGTCATTGATGTCGACCGATCACGCACCATCTTTACTAATTATTCGTTATTCACATTATTTTCTTATGTTTCATATGATGGATTCAATTTCGTATGGTTCATAAGATTTTTCGAAGACTCGGCATTTTGCAATTTTCATTTTACGTTTTTTTTCCATCATCATGATGAGGTTGTTGGGTCGTGACCACTATATTTCCTTAGATTTGTTCGAAACATTTTCTTTATCCCTTTTTTTTCATCTTTCCAATTATGCTTTCGACGCAACTCCTTTCGCGTTCACATTTTTTTCCTCTATTCCATTTTTTATTCACGCATCTTTTGAGAATAATATATATGATTTTCCCTCTTAATTTTTACTACTTTTCCATCAATTATTTGGCAGCATTCATTTTGGTGGGAACTGTCAATCGATCTCGCAGATGGCATGAAATTTTAGGTGAAACGTAGAGGTTGACTGGAAGTGTAACTTGGTGACTTTTACGGTCCCATAAGGACACACAAGTGTACGCCGTAGCTCGCCCCAACGATATTAACGTTGAATGTCGGAGATAATCTTCGGAGTTTCGTGTCGGTGGGTTGCCACAATGCGGACTCCACTAGGTAAGCAATATTATTCCGTCTTATATGTATTCCAAGAGAGATCGTAAAAACTACTCACTCTCTCTCTCTCTCATTCTATTCTCTTTTTTCACATATAAACGTATACAGCGTGTCTAAATAAGTTTTATTCAAACTCAAACGCAAACTCTGAAAAATGAAGGATCTTTTCTTAAGATATGCAAGTAACTGCACATTTATCATTGTTGTCGCGGAATTTTTGGTACGAGGGTACTCTCCTGCTTGAAAAAATGAAACTTTAGCGTCTAATTTGAGAATATACTTCTATCTATGTGCCTATATGTATAATACAAGAGCATAAGAAAGAAACATTCCACTGAAGGAACAAAAGTAGAATCGGATTGTGTGTTGTATCAGTCGAGGCGATATTAAATATCAATGATGCTTCTTTTTAATTTTTAATCGAGGTTTTTCAATACATGCATATCAGTCTTTCATTCTTTTAGTGGAATCAGCAGAATTTTGTAAATTTAATTGTAGATTTTATCCGGACACCCAGTAGATAAATATTAAATCCGTCGTATAGCACCGAGTCCTCGTTTTATCTGTATCTCTTTCTTTCTCACCCACTAATGACGCTCTCACGGCAAAACGGCGATCTGGAGATCACAAACGGGCGACTGCTGAGTCTACGGCAAAGCTTTCTTAAATAAAAAAGAGCGAAGAAAACGAAAAAAAGAGGAGTGAAGCGACTAGAAAAAACTAAGAAGTAGTATGAGCTCTTCCGATACGGGCCAGGGCACTCCTAACGACCGTTAGTTCGCAGGTTAACTTCTCCACTCTTCTCTCCCCGTTACGAGACTTCCTCTAATATTGTTTCCATTTGCTTCCTTTCTTTCTCCTGTGTCGTTAAAAATGTTTAATTCTTTAACATCAGCATACACGGGGATGGAAACATCCAAGAATAAGAGCTCCACGATATTTATGTTTATCATTATTTCAATATTTGCTCATTTAACGCGCCATCAGCTACGAAAAGTGAACGATGGATTTTTATTTCGAATAGCAAGTTCTGTACTTATTTCGTTGGTCGGTGAAGAGCGAGCCACGATCACATATTCGACACGGGGCGTAGCTCTGCTTTGCCCGATTTGATTTACGCGCAATAAAAAAAGGTCCGCCGGGTAATAATGCTGTAGAATAGAGCGTTCGTGTCGTTGGCAGTTAAAAAAACCATCATCCGTAGATGATCTCTAGTTTCGCGAAGCGAGTGAACGAGATCTTGCCAGGGATCGAATCGTCGCTTGCAATCACATTTTTTTTTTCTTTTCAAATCGTAAAATTGCCACAAAATATATTCCGCAAGTCGCAATCAATTTTCACCGTGTTTTTCAACGACGAATTTTTCTATTCAATAATCAGAATTTTCCATCAGAATAGGAATAATAAAGTGTGGCTAATAACATATTAAAATTAAATCACCCATGGAAAATTATCGCGATTCTCGAAAAGCACGAATGGAAAAAATCATTTCTGAATCGAACAATATCTGTTCGGGGGTTGGAGGGGGGCGGATTTGGTGGAACGAATCGGAAATTGCCGAGGGCTGGAAAAATTTAGATTCGGACATAGATTGCGTACGTGCCGGTTTTTTTCCTTTTTTCTCTCTCAATATCCTCATTGCTTAGTTGTCACTAAAATGCCCTGAAACTGCGGCAGCGAATGAGAGTGAAAGAGAAAAAGAGGGGAGCGCGGCCCTTATTGCTTCGACGAGCTATAAAATGCAGATAAAAAGGGCGTCCCCGCGTTTAGGGAGCAATGACTCGCGCCGTTTATGCCTCGTCAAATCTTCAAATCCAGCCACGTTCGAATTCTCTTCCTCTATGTATATTCGATCTTAGCAATTTAGTCTAATTTCTCGCATTTTTTTCTTCGAATTAAATGAGTAATTAATAATCGATGAACTTTCAACGACATTATCTACTTTCATTTGTGTATACGTAAGTTTTAAAAAGCTTAATTAATTCTTATCTGTTTTTATATTCTCCGTAGCCGTTGAGCGTGAAACGTCTTTTGAGTAGTACATCAGAGGCAACGTACATCATTTTTCATCGAGAACATGCAACGATCGATGATACCAAAAAATAATTAGATATTGAAGCCTATTAAACAAAACAAAACAATTTGATCTAGTTTAGATAGTTCGATCGCTTTTCTTTCTTTACTCCAGCAAAATGAACTGATTGTTGCAAAAATGAACTGATTGTTGCGCATTTATCGCGCGAGTGTGGGGGTCGTAGCAGGAAGAAAGAATATAGAAAAAAGTAGAGAATTTTTAGTTCATCCCTTCTCTGGCGTTTTCGTCGTCAACTTTCAAACAAAATAAGTGAAAGATACCTTCCAGCAAGTATATGTATGCGTATGTATGTACCTACAAATGTATATTACTGATATGTATGTACGTTTACACCCACGCATTTATTCAGCGTTCATCGTCGATTCGAGCCCCGTTTCTTCCTTCGAACAACATCAAATTCTCATAAGAAGACTTATATATTTCAATTCAATCTCAGCAACGCGTTACCAATTTACGAATTCACATACTACACTGTACAATATAGATTTATTTTTCTCTCTTTTTCGTTCTACAGCAAACTGCTTGGGATATACAATACTATTTTTATCTTTTATCATTAAGAGCCAAGGACTCGTTATAGGTGCGGATGAAAAATCGTACCGAGAAAATTTTTTACGCCCCGTGTCATGTGTGTTTATTTTAATGAAAAAAGTATCGCCATAATTAAAATGTTAAGAAAAGGAAAACACACGAGAGTATATTATTTTCACATTTCATTGTTGCGCAACGCATCAGAAATATGAAGAATCTTCCGAGTGATTCTTGTTAATTACAGTGAAACCTGGATAAGTGGGATCTCAAGGGACCAGAATTTTTGACCCACTTATAGGAGGTGTCCCATTTACCGAGCTTCCCAGATATCCAGGTTTATCCAAGCTAGTGTCTCATTTACAGAGGGTCCAATTAATGGAAGTTGAAACAAAACTTGTCCCAGTTATAGAGGTGTAAATATAAAAAAAATTCATGATTATTTTTAAAAAATCTGTCGAAAAAAAAAAAAAATTTTATATGTGGTAAAAAAGATAAAAGAAGGCATACAAAATGGTAGGGATGAATTCCAAGGGGTTATTCTGAATATGAATAAATGGCATTATTTAGAAAGGGCAATTAGCGAGAAGCACTGTTCGCATTTTTTCAACGAAATAAAAAAATTTTCCATCGATTGAAATTGTATCGCTTTTAGTGGTTTCGGTAATATGAGAAATAGAGTGTTTTTTTCAAAATTTTCTGAGTATATTTTTGAGTTTTCTGATGATATTTACTTACTGAGTAATTGAACAATATAAGATTCCGTTTTTTTTTCGGCATACGTTTTGTAGATGTACCATCTGGTGTCCCCGTTATAAAGGTAACCTGCAATCTTAACTTGAAAAAATCAAAAAATGAAATTAAACTTGTAGAGGTTTTGCAGTCTCACTAACGGAAGTATTTTGGTACGAAGGTGACGGGGGACCTCGGTACGAGTTTCAATTACAGAGGTTTCCCACTTATCCAGGTTTCACTGTATATAGATTTTTCATTCCTTCGACAATGGCGCAATCTCTATATGAATATGAGTATGATGTCAGAATGGCATCGGAACGATTCTTTCCGTTCACCAACTGCATTCACGAAACGAACGCGAGCTACGGTCATGTTTATGATCTCTAGTATGATGAATAGAATGAAGGGTCGACGACGTTTTGCAATCTAGTGACTATATTTTGCAGCTTTTATTTTCACCTACCGTTCGATAAAAAAAACTTCTTTTCGCATCATTGTAGAAAAGGATGTGTTAAATGATAATTCATCGTTATTGATAAAAAAAAAGGACAATTTCTCATATTTTTTTAGCGAATTGTATTGCTATTTGAATTTTTATTTGGGGGAGGGTCAGGAATCTTGATCGAAAATATTCTTATATTCATTACAACGATCCTGGATGATCGATTGGTGATGCGTCTCGGCAAAAGAATAAGTAGGTCAAAAGAATAGGTAGCGCTATTGCCTTTGGCAAACTTTTGTTTTTTCCCCCGCCCCTTTTTTCGACCTGTAAATTATAAAATCGGTACTCCCGAGGTACTTTCAATCGGCTCGAAGTAATGTGCACTCCACCGAAGTGATGTGCACGGCAAAACATTCAACCGATCATTTAAAAAATGATTATCTTCGTGGACACATTTTTCTCATCACATCAATTTTTCAAATTTCATTTGAAAAATTTTTAACTTACTTTATATTTTAGGACGGGGGATTCAGGGTATCGATCGGGATAAGAAAAATAAGTTCTCTCGAACATTTTCGAGAATCGTTCGGAAATTACGGAGCGCAGAACATTTAATTCCTTTCAAGGATGTTGGTTTGGTTTCCGTGAGGAACCTCGAGGGTTGCAAACGAAATTTAAAGGGTATACAGCTGATGTGTCACTGACTTCTCTCCGTTCCGTATACCCCATGAAGAATTCCAGACTCAGTGGAACATTCGTCTGACCATCACAATCATTTACAGTTGAAGGCACCATTCGTTCTGTCATTCGACCATTTTAATTGGTCCACACTGGCTCTGATTAAGGGCTCTTCTCGTTCTTTCTCTCATTCGACGTCAAGAATTAATGAGCGGATAAACGGAAAATTTAATTTCAAGCTCTACAATTATCCTTTATTTATTTTCACTTTTTTTGAAAATCGTACCGACATGGTAGTAGGATATCATGAAGAACGCAATGAATTTTGACCTTAAGATTCGTTTTTCATGCACAGAGAGACTTGATCGAATGAAAATTTTCAAAATCTATAAAATCTTGAGCACCGAAAATTTGCGAATATACATATGTTTATGAGATTGAATGGCTTTGTAAACTTGAGATTGATGTCATTTGAATTTTTAAATGCTCTCTCACTCTCACTATCTATGTATATATCTCTCTACTAGTAGTATACTTACCATCACAGGAAAAGGGAGAAAAATTGATCTCTGTGCGCGTCTATTAAAAAAATTCTCGAGATCGAAAAGATGCGAGCCTCAAGGATAATGGATGGCTTTCTTTTCGTGTAAATATATACGTCTGTATGTATATGTATACAATGCAGGCAGGATAACCTTCCAGCTTGGCTGGATGTTCCACGTTTGTACTTGGAACCGTTATGGGAACCAGGTCGTTTAGCTGACGCTCGTTACACAAGCTTGCTTGCCCTGTATACGATCCGATGGGCGAGGCTTCGAACATTATGCCATTAAGGCAACACCGGCATCCTCATCACCGATCTGTACGATTCTTGCAGTGAAAGTGTGATATTCAATGTTTTTTCACAATAAGCCTACAGGCTCACCCAGAAACAAATCGCACCATTGAACAATTTTTCGTAGAATAAAAATGTTGTCTCTGCTGATGACTTATTTCACAATTTATCGATTTTATTGTATTTGAAAGATTTTTCAATAAGTTTATAAATTGTTTTCGACGGTGAGATGAGCTCATTCATAATTGTATATTTGTATAAAACGAATTCCCATGAAAAAGATGTAGATGAAAACACATTTTGTCGTTTCTATTGTAACTTTTGAGCAACCCGAAAAGAGCGTTACAATTAATCATTGAATTCAGAGCAGAGCAGAACCCGGTAAATTTGAAAAACTAAGAGCAATCTCTCGTTTGCGATCTTTAACAAGCCAACTCGACGTTCCATAAACATTCTACATGCTCTTTACGTATGCTCTATACACATCGGGCGAGTAAATACCCAGCACATACATGCTGATTCGGAATGATGATTTGCCAACACATTCGGTCATATCAATTCTAATAGTGTGTGACTTAATCCACACTCCTTTTTCTTTTGTTGAACTTCATTTCAAAATGCATGAATTATTTTTCGAACGCATCTTGACTTTTTATCTCATTTCATATTTCTTCAATCATGCTTCATTTATTTATTCCAATTTTTAATACCTGACTAAATCATTTAACAATCTTAATTCTATCACCAAAGCCTCATTTAGCTTCAATTATTATTATTATTGTTATTGTTGTTGTTGTTGTTGTTAAAAAAACTGGACATTTATTCAAAAATATTTCATAACGTTAATTATTTTATTTTCGCATGAAATGTAATTACTTGTTTTTATAATTTTTATAGTTATTTGTTTTTTCAAGTTTAATCAAAAACAAGATATGCTTTCGAGATGTTTATCAATAATTGAAAGGATTCGTATAACGATGTGTCCAACTTGGACAAAAGTCATGTCCGCCGAAAAAGAAATGTTTTCTCATGACAGCTGAGCATTTTTTTTTCATTACTTTAATTATGATTAAAGCACAAAAGATTACACATATTTCAGGTATCTCTTGCGTCACAGCGTTTTCTTTAGGATTTATTGAAAAATTGCAGAAACATTCTTGATTGTCATATGTGCAATTGTGTAAGATGGTCAATTTTTTGGTCGGTGGAGCCTGTTGAAATTTCGCTCACATATCTTTATACATGTGTGTATATACATATAATAGGTACATATAACATCGAAGAAGCTTCAATTAATGTTTTAGAATCATCTGAAAGCAAAAATTTCCATATTTGTGTTTATTATATTATATAATAAACTTTATGTAGGATCTTTATGTTGTTCTTTAGTTGATTTGCAATAACTTCTCCTAATGGACTTAAATGCTAATCATCGGAATGTGAGAAAAACAAGAATAAAATTTCGACACCTTCCCCTACGCAAGGAATACACGTTAAACCCTTGGATATGTAATATTTTCTCAAGTACCCCATTTCTCCCCCCCCCCCCCTAGATAATTTGTTATGACACGTTTAATTTCCATTGCTGGTTATATTTTCGTTGCGTTAACTAATTATTTATTTTATCTGACTCTCGCTGTACTATAGTATTGTGTGTATAGATAGTATACTCAAATTATTCAAAAGTTGACCAACCCTCTGTTAATATAAGAGATATTTAGTTTGGCCATTTTCACGTATGAAGCGTTATATGTATGTGCGTAGAAGAGGATGAATCTAAGAAACACTTATTCTGGTACCGTCAGCCTCCTCTCTCGATTAGGCATATTATTTTTACAAATGATTTTAAAAATCAATTTTAAATCAAAATAATTATAATCGTAAATATACTGCATAGAAATTATTCCGCACGTGAATAATATTTGAGCATTATATCAGGGTAATTGAGGTTATTATCGACATAAAAATAATTGTATTGAAAGAGTGAGAAATAAAAACATTATTTTTTTGCTGAATGCATGTTGAGGAGAGAGTGAGATCGAGATGAGTAACACGGATATGATCGAAAAACGCGAAATTGGCGCCAGCAGTCCCGTGAGAATAGAAAATTCGTATTCCATCGCGTCTCACACGTGACGATGGATGAAAATAAAAATACATATACATATAGTAGATATAGATATACGGGCTCGCGCGCAAGCGCTCAACGTTCACTCAAAAGTGCAACGGGTGCAGTCTCCCGTTGCAACGAATAAACGAAATGGTTTCTTCAACGAAAGTCCCGCGATGAGGCAATCTTCTTGAATTCGGACGTGTAATATCAGAGGTAAAATTTCCTTTAGGTTCGTTCGTTACAATTTATTCTCCCTGAAACGTTTTCTCATCCTTTTTTTATAATTTTTCTTCGTTCTCGAACGAAATTCAATTTCATGGATGTTTTAATGCGTCGATGACGATCTGTGTGGCAACCTTATTTCAAACGGCTTTTTACGCAATGTGTAGAGCCTTAATTTTTGCATAATTTTTTTCAAAGAACGAAAAACCCACATGACACATTTCGAAATTCTTCACGGCGTTCTCGTATAATGAAATTGCACGCACGTGTGTGTTCAGGAAAATACGTAATTTCAGAATTCAGTTGAGAATTAGAAAGGATATGAGAGCGGGGATTAGGGTCTTTCGGATATTTTGACTCAAGGATTCATAATAACGACCCCCTGAAGTTTACCTACAACGCGGCCGTCACACGGAGTCGCCATTTTTCAAAATTTTCTCGATTCCTCTTTTTTTGTCTGGGATGTAAGCAATCCGGGCACGTTTCTTACTTGGAAATCCCTCTGAAATCAGCTCGTAAAACTTGATGGTATACGTATTTGAAAATCGCCGTCGATACGCGCGGCGCACACGATTTTTCTCATAAAAAAGAAACAACGACAACAACATCAATGACGTTTCCGCGGCATCTTTTTCATTATATTAAAACACATGTAGTTATTAAGTCTTTATAAATCTTTTATTTAACTTCCTGAAATCGTATTTTTTGAGATATTTAAAATCAATATTTTTTATATACCTACTACCGCGGAATATCTTCATTTTAATAATCAATACTTAAATAATAATCAATACTTAAATTTACATTGACTTTTTTCGATTTAATGATTCTTGTTTTTATACAATAGTCGAATATACATATATTCTGAATCCAAGAATATAATACGTATATATTATATATGTATAATGTATGTATTATGTATACTACTGGATATACATACGAGAGGTATAAATTCATACGTATTTTAATAACACCAATTAACTTCATGAGTACAAACGAAAGGCAATTTGCATCTCGCTCATCGAGTGTGGAGCCAGCACTAAACCATAATTGTTCAAGGTATCCCCGATGAGAGTATGTTGTACAAGCTTTTAAGGGGGGAAACCACATTAGAAGGCTCATTTTTATTGATTTTTAAAGATTTTTTTTTGGTAGAAAGGATTAATTATAATTCAATCCGGTTTTGGCA
>JAPYYX010003475.1:0-10822 GCA_030522605.1 Cremastinae sp. B BG-2022a | reverse complement strand
ATACCGCCACGAACCTAAATTTTTCGATTTGAGGGACCCGTATTCCAGGTCAAAAAAGTCATGGGTCTTTTGGACCCAGTGTGACTACTAAGGGTTAAATAAATATCTCGGCAAGTCTTTTTTTCGAAATTCTATTCTTCAATATTATCGTACCCTGATTGCATTTTTATATATTTATAAATTCTTCGGTATATTTTTTCAATCATTTCAATTATTATTTAGTTGGTAGAAGAAGATTAGAAACATGTGCCGTTGATCCGGAAAGAGGCCGCGAAAGAAGAGAGCGTTGAAAGTGTTTAAAGTAAGAAGTAATATTGAATTAGGTAGCTTGGATGTGATGTAGAAATCGAGTTTGTCCATACCGGGAGCAGATTTAGTGTTAGTTTTGCGAAGAGCAGCATCTAGTTCTTGGTGAGAGAAAGGCATGTTCAGATGAAGACGTTCCTGAAAACCTTCGGGAAAGGAAGGGAAGAAGCATGAGGGAGGAACGATAGAAGAGATAAGATTGGTCAAGTGTTTATGAGAGTCAGTCCTTACCCAGCAATACTGAGGGATTGTTAAGATTTCTGTGTCGGAAGCTTTTGATCTTGGACCAGACTTTAGTAGAGAAGGTGCGAAAATCGATCGAGTTGGTGAAGTTTTTCCAAGATTATTTTTGTGTCTTTTTAAAAGTTTTTTTGGCTAAGGCGCCGAGTTTTTTCGCTTCTATGAGGTTAGTAAGATTTGACGTTCTTCTAAAAGCTGCCCAGGCTCGTTTACGGGAGTTGTTGATCGCTGTGTATTCCTCGTTCTACCAAATTGCGAGACGAGATTTGAATGAGCGTGATGAAACGATGGAGGAAGAAGGAAGAGAAGAGGAGATGGAATCAACAATAGTGGAAGTGTTGTTGGTGTATTGTGTGAGAGGACATGGGTCGACAAGGCGTGGGGCCTTGTCGTTGAGAGAATTGGTAAAAGTAGACCAGTCAGTTTGTTGTCAAAATTGTGTTTTTTCCCCGCAACAGATACCTTTCGGATGGCTTTTACACTGGGAGGAAACGTGGTTGGAGATAAAGCATCATGAAAAGCAGATTTTGACCGGAGCGTGCCAGGAGTCGACAGCATGGCGGACCTGAAAGAGAGAGACAGAACCGGGACGAACTCGTCCCTCAAATTTTAGATAGATTGACTGGGTGGGGATCAGCTTGGTGACTCCATCTATGTTAACTTTTCGGTTTTGACGTCTAACATCATCGAGGATGTGATGATATTTTCCAAAATTTCCTCTTTACAAGGAGAGTTCCAGGGGAACGTCTCTAAATGAGTCCTTCGCAAGAGAGGAATGAGTCTGGAATAAAGGCGGTGAGGTGGTCAGTGGTTAGTTAGGGGGAACGAGGATTTGATTAGCCGAGGAGGGATTGGAAAGTTCGATCGAGAACTGCTGCTTGCTTGAGCTATAGACACTCAAAATCTGGTTCTTCGTGAATTTGCGAAGTAGAATTTTGCCAATCTTTATGGCGTTCATTCGAGGGGTTTTCTCGTTAAATTTTGTGGACTGTATGAGAATTATGTAAGGCCCTGCGGATTTGTTGTAGCGATTTTTAGAGAGCCGCTGTGGAGTATTCTCGTCGTTTTAGTTTTCTGTCTTCTTTCAGTGCTATGGCTCTTTCGATAAGAAAACAAAGAGCAAAACAGCCTATAATGTGAACTTATTTTGGAGAAGTCGGAGAGGGGGAAGGACGCGAGAGTAGCATACGACCTCCTCGGGTCTTCTGCGCTCCTAATCCAACTTGATCGTTTTCGAGCAGGATTTTTAGTCCTACTGTCCTACCACCCACCTACCGCTGTGGAACACTGTACCACCCACCTTTAACCACCCACTATATACCCAACTTTTACCACCCTTCTCCCAAAACCCAAAATATGGAGAAAAAAATTATTCGGTTAAATGTACGGATTCTGTTCAATAAAATAGCTAATAAGCCCCGATACATTTTTATATTTACGCGCGGTTGAGTACAATATATGTATTTCCGTCTCGGAGTTCCGTTCGCTTATCAAATCGATTGTTCATTTTTGCTTCGGATAGAAATAGTATCTGACGCTTGATTATCTGTCGCGAATATCCACTTTAAAAGAGTTTCTTTTGTCCTTAAAAATAATGCTCAATTCGATATTTTGTGAAATTAAACTCTACTTATGATATTTAATATTTATATTGATTACATTTATACATATAGGAGTGCAACTTGCCTTCGAATTATTGATTAGCAAAATTATGTATTTTACCGACTTTTTAATTAATCGAGTATGGGATAAAAAGAGTTCTACTCTAACGGCTAATCGATCAATATTCAACAAGCGATAATATCGTGAGAGACAGCTGAGAATACCGACAGAGCGGCGTCGGACTGTCGCGACTATATTTGTGGAGGCTAGGACATAACAATGTATATATTTCAGAACAGATGTGACAGTCTGGATTTGGGATTGTGATCTGATTGAAATTTGAAATTAAGCATTTTTTTTGAGATTTAAAAATCGGTGGGCCACACTAAAATCTGATTTCTTTGATGAGAAGTTCAACAATTTGAAGTATGGATTTAAAAGAACCTACAGCAATACCTTGGAAGAAAAATCTTTACGAGAACCGAGGCTTGCCGGACAATTATACAGATGCATCTTTTTTGGAAGAGCTACGAAAGAACATTAAGCCCAACGGAGTGACAACTCGAGGTGCGATTCGTCTTGGAGCAAGTGTTTCTATCCAGTTGAGCATTGTAATCCTCTTCATAATAATTTTTCTTTGGCTGAATCAGGAGCGAACTACACCGAAGATTATTTTCACCTCTAGCGCGATTCTCACGATCTTGGGTTATTTACACTACACCCTCTCGCTACCTGATATGCCAGAACGAATTTCCAAAGATGTGAGGACAGCGCTAATATTTTTAGCCTTCGGATACATTCTATCGCCAATACTGAAAACATTGACAGAAACTGTCAGCACTGATACAATTTATGCAATGACAATTTTCATGTTCCTGGTTCATCTTATCTTCAGCAAATATGGTTCACCTCAGGTCTCGCTATCGGACTCTCTGGCTGTGACATCTTCGATTTTTGGATCATTAATGCTGGCTTCGAGACTAGCATCTCCGCTGCACGCGTTTTCACTCCTTACGGTGGCAGTTCAGGCCTTTGTACTGCTACCGTTCCTGTTAGCACAGAGCCACAACAAAGTTTTTATCTCCGTTCCCCTTGCTGTGAGCACTTTGTACTTGCTCTTCGTGGTTTCGCAGACACTGGCATGTGTTTACATCGCTGTGACCATCTTTGTACATCTAGTCTGTCCCATATGGTACGTTAGGTGGCAAAAATACAAGGAAAACATATATGGCCCCTGGGATGAGGCTGTCCTCGCTAGACCAGTTTTACTTTAATCCACATTACATTGAAAATCTTCGCAATCATATTAAGATTATTTAGATCAATTTGGCTGTGTTATTCTTATTTTCATATTTTTAAGAATTTATGTATTATACAGTGTACTATAAAATTCATGTGTCATACAATAATTGATTCGATAATTACAGTTATGATCATGTCCAAATACTTAAACAGAATTAAAACAGAGTTCAATCATTAATTGATGCCTGTGTATGTTATTTATTATTGCTATAATATTCGATGGTAAATTTTTAATAAATTGGTAAAAAATAAGACTCCTGCGTATTTTTTCTGTTACTTTTTATTGTAAAAAAGGTATGATATCGTTCAATTTTCGAGTCTGATGACTATTTCTGTTTTATCGACCTATACTTACTTCGATGTCCTTCGCAGTGAGTGAGACGACACGTCGAGCACGCAAGCGCTTCGAGGGCGAGAGAACAGCTGATCGTCGATTCGATTTCAAGATGGCTCGTCGTCTGGAAATTTAGCAACGAGTCGTAACAAAAATTTGGGCAAATTAACGCCACTCCCTGAAACGCAGAGGAGCCCCGGGTCGTTCTTCGTTGCTAACGGTAATTAATTTCCAACACACATTGTTTTGACAGCTGTCAAATTTGACAGTTTTCTCCGTCTCTCTCGCTCCAACGCGGACAAATCTTCGAATTGGAAAAAACATACAAGACTGTCAGTGACGTCTCGTAGCAGACGCTTTTTTTTACACTCGTGCTCATTGATTTCGAAAAAAATTACATTTTTAAATCCAAAAATCAAATACCCGAATTATTTAGATTCTGTTACTGTAAAATAAAAAAAAACTCTATTTATTACATCGGGAATTCAGATTTTTGTTACATTTGAAACCAATTCACTTACCTATCTGGCGTTTTATTGGGAACATCTGTCATTTTTTTGTTAACAACAATTTTTGTACATGTTTCTTTATTTTTAGAGACATTTGTTTTTATTAACATCATTGTGTTTTCTAATCTTTTTGGTTCTTACAAAGTTTTTAATTTTTTTACAATTTTACGAAAAATTTTTTTATTTTGATTATTGTTAATGTATACTGTTAATTAATATTTTTTTAATCGTATGAATGTTTCCTTTTCCAGATTCACGAAAAATGACAGCCGGCCCAAGTCTAGTCGTGCCTATTGTGCTCTGGGGTAGAATTGCACCGACTCACTGCATATCATGCATCTACCTGTCCAGAGACCAAAAAACACTGGTTACTGGATGCTACGACGGTCAGATATGTCTTTGGCAAGTCGATCCAGAGACACTGAAGGTAACATACAAATTTTCAATTTTGATGTAAATATAAGAATTGCAAATGCAAATTATTTAAATGAAAATTATGATACTACTATCTGAGACTAAGTGAATTATGAAAAATTCCGACAACTTTTTTTACAACGGTAGAGTAAATTTTTTCTTTGCAGATGACTCCAAGATGCTTATTGGTTGGTCACAGTGCTCCGATAATGTGTCTTAGCAGAGCCAGCGTAGTTATGGAGCAAAATTTTATAGTGAGCAGCAGTGAAAGTGGAGAAATGTGCACTTGGGATCTGGTTGATGGAAAATGTCGAGAAGCTGTCAAACTCAATAATATTCATACACAAATGCTTCCTTACGTTTCCGCTGGAGGAGAAGATATCAGACTTTTTTGTTCTGGGTAAGATCTTTTTAAAAACTAACTCTACGATGTATAATTATTATATTTGTAAATTAAATTTGTATCAAATTTAGTAAAATATAATTGATTTGCATTTTTTATTAATTTTTACTAATAGATTTTTTAAAAGATTTTTATTGCTAATGCTTTGATCATCTACAAATCTGATCGTTTTTCATCAAAATATTCAATGAAAAATGTTTTTTGATTTCAGTTATTACCCTGAAGTTCTCGTGATGGATCCATTCAGCCTTGAAGTTTTGTTCACACTCAGCTCGAGAGTAAATCCGGACTGGATAAGCGCACTGCACGTACTGAGACCGGCCAAACGGAAAGGTCGGTTCTACGTGCACACAAGTTAGTTACACTTCATCACACCTACGCTTACTACCTCTCTACATTATTTTTTTCTCTCTATCCCTGTATGATTTCCTTTGTTTTTTTTTCTCTTATTTTTGGCGTGAAAACTTGGCAACGGAATTTACGAAATCTCCAATCTTCTATTTTTTTCTTTATCTATTTTAGTAAATATTTTGAGATTTATTTAAATGATAAAATTACGTCTTTGTACGTTTTTAATATAAGAAACTAACAATTTTTTGTCAATTTTTTGGGATTCGTATACTTAATTGATATCTGTTTGTCTCCGGGAAAAAAGGATCGATTCTCCGCTAATGGAAGTTACGTTGTTACAGAGCATGTACAGATGACATGAAAAAAGGCCCGGTAGGCTGAATCTTCAGCATCCTTGGCTCTCATTAATATCTTTCTTTTCTCTTTCTACAAGCTGTCGATATATCAATTTTCGCTCAAGAGCTCTTTGAAGAAATTTTCTTCACCTTTGACATTTGAATCAAGCAATTTAATCATTTTCTACATTCTTCTTCCTCGACACCATGAATTTCTTCTTTTCTTTATTTTTTTGGCTCTTTCCTTTCTTTATTCATCGTTTATTAACACATCAGAGTGTCCATTTCCAAACCCATTCACTTAAACCACTCGCACACTCACTATCAGCAGCAATATCATTGCTGGCGTAAGTATTAAAAGAAATCGTACACTTAGCACAATTTGAGACTACAAGGATTAGTACAGTTGAGTGGTTTTTACATTGTACAAAAAGCGAGCATGAAATAATAATTCTGAGTTGATGTCAGAAAAGTATCAAAAAGCCTTCAATGTTTGCACACTGTCATCTTTGCTGACATTTTGAAATTCATTTTTTTCATCCACATTTAAATTTTAATTAGTTAAAAGATCGTTTTGATGCGATTATATATGTAAAAAAATACAAATTTCTAACAATCGTTTTAGTTTTGTTTCATTCGTCATAATTTTTTTTATTACTCACAAGCACAAAGTTTTGGAAACTGAAAACAAGAATGCATAAAAAATAACTTTAAAATAGTTCATCCTCCAAACACCCTTGGAAAACATCTTCCTGTGTACAATGCTGGAACTATTATTTAAGCTATTGGCTACCTTTGTCCTAACTGATATTTTTTCTGCGTGGAAAGTAGACAATAGAACTGTTGATAATCCTAAAATGAGTGCATGAAAAAAACCTGTGGAAACTTTTTTCCGTTTATTTTGGTACTCAAGCAAAAAATTTATTGTGTTAACTCTTTATAGCTGAGTTTAATTTGTACGTGACGTGCTTTTGGTTTGGCTTTAAGTGTTCAGAGTTCACAAAGAATGAATGAGTGTCAAGTGAGAGAATGTGAATTCTTATTGAAAAGTATGAAGGACAAAGAAGAATAGAAAAATGTTAAAAATAAAATGGTGTAACAATTTTTAAAGATGATGTAGTACTCGCCTTGACGACCACTGGGACAGTGAAGGTCTGGACGCTCTTGGGCCATGAAAACAGGAACAGTGAACCACTCTACGAGCACGAAAGCAAGCAAATCAGGTGTCTGAATGCTCTGGCGCTAACTTGCTGTCCTTATAATCAGCGAACAGTCCTTATTGTCTGCTCAAAATATTGGCAGGTAAAAATCAAACTGTTTCAAAAAAATAATGTGAAAAAAACCATTGTTATGACACCAAAAAATCTTAAAGATATTAAATTGAAACTGGAAAAAAGTGAAAATAATATTTTCTCTTTTTTATTCAGATTTTTGATGCGGGAGATTTCTCAGTCCTCTGTTCAGTGAGTGCACCGCCAAGTGAAAGATGGATGGCTGGTGACTTCTTAGCTGCTGATAGAGTGATTCTGTGGAGTGATGAAGGACATGGTTACCTCTACAAACTACCAGCCAAGTAGGTTTTGATTTGCAGAACTTCGGTGAAATGCCAAAAGGTCGAAATCTCAAATTTTTTTCAGAGGTTGAGAATCGATGCTATTGGCTCTTTCCCGCTTCCCTTCATTATAAGGAAATAGGACTCATTGAAAATCCCACTCAAACCACTCATCTCCATTGTTTGCAATATATCCTTTTCAGTCCTGATCTGATTCATCTCGATGACAAAGCTACTGATTTATTCATTTCTTGATTGATTATAGGGTTCTGGTACACATCGAAAGGTAGATTTTTTGCACGTAAAGACTGCACTCAAGTAATATTAACTTTTTTGTTAAATAGTCGAGAGAGCACACGGATAATAGCTTATTCTTCTTAACTTGATGTAGAGAGTATTGGGCTAACACCGCAATTGTAATTCAAGCTTTGCACTATTAAAACAGTTCAAAGGATAAGTTGAGAACTTCATTAAGTCATCGATTCGATATTGGTGCATCGCGATGGAATCATTCGCATGAAGTTTTGCCTGATTTTCAATATTATCGATCAGAGGTTTCATTTTAATTCAACTCAATAATCTTTTCCAAGCTGTAATGACCATTATCGAAAAGCGAAAAAAAAATTGTACAGCAAAACTAAAAGTTATCACAGAGCAAAGACCTTGTCAGCGTAATAAAAGTTACTGAAGATATAGTGTAAAGCATTTAGCAAAAAAAACAAAGTTTTACAGCTATACAGTATATGTAAAGTGAAAAAAAAATATTTTCAGCAGCGAGATTTTTCATCCGGACGCAGAAAGTGCTATAAAAAGACATAAGACGACTCATTGTACTCATTTAACTCATATGCATTTCTTTTTTTCTTCCAACAATGCGCCTTTCCACATAACATAACCTCACAAACTTCGTGGGACATGAACTAGCAAGCTGAAGGGCAAGGCTCTCAGCAGGTAACCTGGACAAATATCATTACATAAACTCTGTAAATTTTTATCTAACTCTGCCTGTGGCCACTTATCTACTGAGTTCTTTATTCATACGGCCATTTCTTCCTTTTCTTATCTCTCATTCTCATCTGAACATTCCTGTTTTTCCTCGACGATTTTTTTCTTGGTTTCCTTCATTATTGAAATCAAAGCTCCTTCATTTTCATTTACTGATCAAGAAAGAAGCTTGGTGGAATGTGCATGGCATTGCTTGAGGGAGACCTAGCCTAGTGACAATTGCAGCAAAGCTAAAGAAGATATCAGTCGAAACTCTACTAGAATGTGGAAAAGCCTGTTCTTTCTTCTTCTTTTCTACTTTTTATGCAATTTTATAGCTGCGTCACTTTTCAGGCTTCGATTTGTGTGTTCGTCAATGTGAGATAACAGGTGGATCCTTTCATTGGTTGTGAAAACCAGATTTTAATTTTTTGAAGAAAAAAAGATTTTTCACTGTATGAACGGGTAGAATTGAATTCGTAAATTGATTCTTTCTGAATAATTTAATAGTTATCTGAAAGAAAGGAATTTTTGAAGACCTGAGATTTTCACGACCAGTGAAGGCCTTAAAAAGAGTAAAAGAGGCTTAATGCTTTTTCGATTTATGGGTGCGAGCAGCAGTGTACCGGACAACAAGAATTTCCATACACCTTCTGCGGAGTATGACCAGCCCTATCTCTACTGCACGTTAAGCCAACCCGGAGATAAGGTAAAAATTTTTAGTACACATCATGTAAGGAATATTTGAAAATAATAATAAATAGAAATACAAAAAAAACTTTATATTGCTCATGACCAAAAACTATCAATAGGATGACAAAAGAACTGGAAAAAATCATTTTCAGCCTCTGTCGTGTCCACCAGCAATGCGACTGGTTACTGTTCAGCGCCAGAACAAAACTGTTAAATATTTAGTGCGAGGAGACAGCGAAGGAGTCATAATGCTCTGGACAGTACCAGAAATTACTCCGCAGCAATTGTCACAGATAGGCCAGAGTGCAGGGGAAAAGACTCCAACTTTACCTCCTACCATTCAAACGAGTCTCACTGCTGCTTGGGAGTCGATGAAACCTTCTCCAGTTGGAATTCTGGACCAGCTAGACACTGGGGATGCCAATGGCTTGAAGCTTACTGCTTGCATTTATCTTCCACAACAGAGCCGTCTTGTTGTTGGCAGAGAAGATGGTAGCATTATTATTGTCCCTGCTACACAAACTGTCATGCTTCAACTTTTACATGGAAATCATCAGCATTACGATGGTACGAGTTCGGTTATAAATAATTGCGTATAAATCTTATAATATTATTTTTTACAACTTGTTATAAAAAATACAATTTTTAATTTCAGATTGGCCACCACATCAAGTTCTTCTGGGCCATTCAGGAAGAGTTAATTGTTTGCTGTATCCTCACAGCGCAGCTCCTCGTTACGATAGAACTCATCTGGTCTCAGGCTCTGTCGATTTTGCAGTGTGCCTCTGGGATCTCTACGCAGGGACTCTTATTCATCGTTTTTGTGTTCATGCTGGAGAAATAACTCAACTTATGGTTCCTCCAGATAATTGTAGCGTAAGTTTACTAATGTCGTAGAAAAAAGCTTCATAAACCTGAATTCTAGATAAAATTAAATAGCAATTAGAAAAAAATGTGTAAATGTTAAGAAAGGATTGAAAAATACTTGTTTTTTTAAGGGGACCCGGTGGTTTAGAGATTTCAAAAAATCGATCTTTTTTATTCGATATTTCGAAAGTATAGTATCTCAAGAATGTACTGAAAATTTTCATGCGGAAATTCCCAATATTGTAGCTTTTACAGGCCATTAACCAGGTAGAGAGCGTATCTTAAAGTATGAGTACGTCAAACTTTAAAGTCATTTATCTCGAAACGACTTTTTTCGGCACGGTGCAGATGAAAACAAAAAAAGTATTCAACCGAATCACTCGGAATTTGGATATGTCGTTCACAACATGTATGGCTATCGCCGGAACTAGAATCATAATTAATTTTCTAAAAAACTAGTGAAAAAAACCCGATTTTACGAACTTTTTTTTCAAAAGCACGCTATTTTGTCAATTTTTAATTTTTTCGATTTGTTCTAGTTCCGGCCATAGCTGCACTTTTTCTGATTAAGAATCTTTTTTGATTTTGTGTTTCGCATGAGTAGAAGTCTCGAAATTATCTGCACCATCCGGGTCCAATTTTTCGAGAGAGAATTTTTAGCGGCATTTTTTTAATAATAAATATTGTTTTTAAAATGAAAAAAAATTTTTTTGCATGTTTAATAAATGTAATAATAAGCCTGAAAAGTTGAAACATCATTTTTAAAATTTGTAATGGCAAAAAAAAGTCGTGAACATAGGTGAAATTTTTGTTGCTTTAGACCACCGGGTCCCCTTAAGGTGGTTGTCTCGTTTATTCGTTTTCTTAGGAATTCGTTGAAATTTTGCACAAATGTTCTTTTATATGATCAGCAAACGGGTACCAAATTTT
>JAPYYX010003474.1:0-10831 GCA_030522605.1 Cremastinae sp. B BG-2022a | reverse complement strand
ATTTAAACAGGAGATATGATAACTAGAAAATTACCATGTTGTTATTTTTTTGCGATTTTCAAAATTTTATAACTCCGTGGCTTTTGAATATTAAGGGCTTAAAATTCAGGATTAGGCATATTTTGATACGTACAAAAACATAAAAAAATTGAACTAAATAAAAAAATACGATTTTTAAAATCACATGAAATGACGTGGAATTACTCATTTATACCTCAATATAATTACCTCATTTGGATACTTTTCAAAATAAATGATGTTTTTAAATCAATCTCCTTTTTTTAAAAATCGTTGTTTCGGTATTGATAACAGATGACATAAGAAATTAAAACAGATAGGAAATCGAAAAATAAATAGAATTGAATAAACAATTGAAACAAAGAAACCTTGAGTTTGTCCTGCACACCCTGTTCGGGTTTTTACAGCTTTTTTATGCCTTTTATTGCATTTCATTTCGTGCCTTTCGTTTTGCCCATACGTATCGCCTTCATGTATTCAGCCTTTTACTAGGTATTTCGAAGTTGTCAAACCTCATCGAAATCTCTAGACAAAGCCACCTCCCGCTCAGCGTTGACCGGTCAAGACAGTGTGAGCTAAGCGGTCACCCATCCAAGTATTGGTCGCGCCCATAGTCGCTTAACTTGTGGGTCCGCCAAAACTCGGCACCGACCACGGGTCCACTACTGGGCTAAAAAATTGAAGCAATGTTTGTTCTTAATAAATAAATGGATACAAATTCCCAAACAATGTTCACTTACGTAGATATTGAGTTATCAAACAAAAAATTTTCGTTTTAGTGCTTGAAGACTGTAGCTATATTTATAGAAAAGAAAATACAATTTTCTCTTTTAATAATTCGAAAACTATATACATGAAATTTTGAAAAAAATGGTGTTCACGTCTTTTATGTTTAAGAATATCCTGTTAAAATTTATTGAAATTCTGACCATAGTGGTTTCTGTGCCAAACCACCTTACGGTCAGGACACACTACCGCTCCGGTCTCGGTTCGGTCAAATTCTGACGATGTTCACACTGCCGCTCCCGTCTCGGTCCGGTCAAATTCTAACGATGTTCACACTACTGGTCCGGTCTCGATCCGGTCGAATTCTAATAATGTTTACACTGCCGCTCCCGTCTCGGTCCGGTCTCGGTTCAGTCTCGGTCCGGTCTCGGTTCAGTCTCCGTCCGGTCTCGGTCCAGTCTCGGTCCGGTCAAATTCTAGCAATGTTCACACTGCCGGTCCGGCCGAATTCTAACGATGTTCACACTAACGCTCCGGTCTTGGTTCAGTCCCGGTCCGGTCTCGGTCCAGTCTCGATCCGGTCAAATTCTACGATGTTCACACTGCCGGTCCGGTCTTGGTCCAGTCTCGGTCCGGTCAGATTCTAACGATGTTCACACTACCGGTCCGGTCTTGGTCTGGGTCCGGTCAAATTCTAACGATGTTCATAGTGCCGGTCCGGTCTTGGTCCGATCTCGGCCCGGTCAAATTCTAACGATGTTCACACTGCCGGTCCGGTCTTCGTCCGATCTCGGTCCGGTCAAATTCTAACGATGTTCACACTGCCGGTCCAGTCTTGGTCCAATCTCGGTCCGGTCAAATTCTATCAGCTTCGCACCTGAATAGGGTTTGACCAAATTTTCGGGGCGAATTTTCCTCAGTAGACACTTGTACGTCGCAGGTGTCTGTTCCAGAAAATATTAGAAATGGAATTCCTTACGGGAGAGGAGTTAATTGAAACAGAAATGATTTTAGCCGAAAAAAAATGAACGAAAAAAAATTAAAAAAGACGAAGATTTTATCGCGAAATGAAAAAAAAAACTACCGAGAAGCGATAATCCCAAGAGAAAAATTAGTCGTCGGTCTGAGGTAAGTCGCATTTAATGATTCTATGATTTTTTTATAATTTCATTTCGTTAAACAGTATATATTTAAAAGTGTTGGAATATAGATAGGTAGTGAAATAAATGTAATAAAGATTTTACGCAGAGCAAGGAAGAGACAAAGAAACCCCCGCGTCTCGGCTTCATATCTTATATTATTTGAGTGAATATCTTGCTCTCTGTAAACTATATGTTGGAGGTTATATTCCGTAAATAATATTTATTTATTAATATAAACCAGCATTAGAAAAAAGAAGTATAATAAAGTATGAGGCGTTACTCGTGATGGAAACGTGCGCATGACTTTGTCTTGGAAAAATACTTTCGTAAAAAACCGACAGTCGTGGACCCGTAGTCGATGTTAAATTTCGTCGGTCCCACTAGTTAAGCTGCCATTGGGCGTGGTCAATACTTGGATGGTTGACCGCTTAACTTTCATCGACTAACGGGTCAGCGCTGAGCGGGAGGTGGTTTTTTCTGGGTTTTTCGAGGTTTGATACCTTCGGAAAGTCGAGGAAAGACATCACCGAAGGTATCAACACGGATTTTCTGCAGTTTTTCCGTGCCCATGTGAAAACATGTGCGAATGCGGCGATACAGGTTTGGATGGAAGTCGACGGCAGACACAATAGGGAAGAAAAAGGAAAACACTGGAAAAGGAATGTCGGAAAGGACCATGGCATATACGGTTCTAGAAGGACATATTTTTATCAAAACTAAAAGTTGTACGAAAGGAAGACGAACTGACTACTTTCGTAAAGAACCGATAGTCGTGGACCCGTGGTCGATGTTGAGTTCCGGCGGTCCCGTAAGTGAAGCTGCCGTGAGGCGCGGCCAGTACTTGGATGGTTGACCACTTAACTTTCGTCAGCTGACGGGTCAACGCTGAGCGGGAGGTGGTTTTTTCTGAGTTTTTCGAGGTTTGTTAACTTCGAACAATCCAGGAAAGACGCCATCGAATGTATCGGCTCGGGTTTTTTACAGTTTTCCCGTGCCTATGTGCTAACAGGTTAAGATGCGATACATGTTAGGTCGTAAGTCCGTTGCAGACGTAATAGGGGGGAAATGGGGGGGGGGGGGGGGGTACTGGAAAACACCGTGGCATATACGGTTTTGGAAGGGCAATATCGTTATTGAAACTAAAAGTTGTATCAAACTAACTAACTATTGTACGACTGTCAAAAGAGTGATCTTCGGGAAAGTTACCCCACCAATCCTCACTACCCTCATAACTATAACTTATTTACGATCTATCATTCCGAACTTTTCCGAAGACCATAGGGGGTTGGTGGGGTAATTTCCCGAAGATCACTCTTTTGACAGTCGTACAATATTTTCGAAAAGAATCCAGTCAGTACTTTTCGAAAACTGCATACCTGGAATCGCGAGGAGAGGGAATATTCATAAAAACAGATCCTTCTTCCAAAGTACTTACGAATGTTTCTTTCCTTAATATCGTTGCTATACTGACACTATAGTTACATAATATCGATATTCTAATCTGACTTCACGCACGCTCTCTCTGAATCACACACTCATACGCTCAAACATTCATTCATTATCAAAATTTACAAAATTTATATCCAAAATGTGCATTCCAATAAAAAATAATATAGTGTACCCTAAAACGATCAATCAATATTAATAAAATTTCTCTCATTTTCACTATTTTCACTTTTATCACAACTGATGATGTTTCATCAGTTCAATAATTAGACTAAAGAGATTGAGGTGATCTGTAGATTGGAGACTGCAAGCTGCTATTTGTAACTGACGATGGTAAATACAAATTGTTGGCGATGGTTAAGGACAAGAGGTGTAATACGATGAACCTCCCATTAAATTTCGGCCTTCAATATCGCTGACTATTCTAAAGAATTGAGTTTTTACATGGTGTTGGTTAACTGCCGAAAAGCTCTTTACCGTAGTTGCCATTGCCGAAAAAATTACCATCTACCCCGTAGATGAGTTCCTACTACGAAGAGTTGGACTTTGCTTAGGTGATGTTTATTCTAAATAATTAAGTTTTTACATGGTGTTGGTCAACTGCCGAAAAGCTCTTAATCGTAGTTGCCATTCCCAAAAAAATACCATCTACCCCGTAGATAAGTTTCTTCTACGAAAAGTTGGACTTTGCTTAGGTGATGTTTATTCTAAATAATTAAGTTTTTACATGGTGTCGGTCAACTGCCGAAAAGCTCTTAATCGTAGTTGCCATTCCCAAAAAAATTACCATCTACCCCGTAGATAAGTTTCTTCTATACGAAAAGTTGGACTTTGCTTAGGTGATGTTTATTCTAAGTAATTGAGTTTTTACGCGGTGTTGGTCATCTGCCGAAAAGCTCTTAATCGTAGTTGCCATTGCCAAAAAAATTACCATCTACACCGTAGATAAGTTTCTTCTATACGAAAAGTTGGACTTTGCTTAGGTGATGTTTAACCTATACGAGTGCGAAAGACAGATGCAAAACGGATTTGCTATTTTCTCAGAGATTTTTGATATTTTAGAAAAAAGAATAGAATCACATAACTCTTTTATGGAAAAAGAACAATTTGGTTCTTTATTTTTTTCCGAAATTGTTCATTTCCAGAAACAATGGTACAGTACAATTCCGTACACTATATAGGACACTTAAACATCATCAAGTGTTCTATATACATATGAAATCCAACTATGCATGCTATTTTCTCTGAACATAAACCATTTTCAAACAAATAGAAAAAAGGACCACGTTATCCTCTTTTCATCAAAGAGTTATGTAAAGTTTTCTCCTATTTTCTAAAATATCTAAAATCTCTGAAAAAACGGTAAATTCATTTTACATTTGCCCCTCTGGCACCCATATGGGTTAAGCACCACCTTAAAAGCTAGGAATGTAACAAACATCAAATATCATTAGTGAAAAACGACCTTAAAATGATACGAACGATCATCATAAAAAATTCTGCGTAATATTCCATTGTTATAACTAATATTTCATTGAAGCCATAAATTCGGCAAGAATTTATATAAATGAAAAAAGTAAGTAATAAATGAGGGATTACAATTTCCAACGCTCTTTTTATGTCTTTGGTCGCGCGAGAGGGCGAAACGAGTCGAGTATGTACTTGAAGAGGGTATGGATGTAATAAATATTTATGTGTGTATTAGGCTGTGTGCGCGGATGGAGTAGACGCGGAGAAAGGTAAACGAGCGACGTGATGCTGTCGACACGACGAGAGCGACCTGAGCTTGGCAATGACGTACCACGAGACCGTGAGGGCTGCCGAGGGATGAGGATCGCATGCACGCGACGCTTTCCCCTCCCATAAAATCCGGACGACGTTGCAGGTGATGGTCACGAGTTTACGGGCCGCGTTCTACACAATCATCGTACAAACGACACATTTTCCAGTCTCTCTATTATATCTCATGATTAAAATTCCGTTCAATTTTAAACTCCACGGCTTTTATCGTCTCCTGTTCTTTATTTCATTCACGAGCATCTTTTCATAAATCCGTTGGCTTTGTCGCATTCGATGGAAAAAGCTGACAGCATTGTAAAAAATGAACGGGACAAATTTTCCAATCGCGAATGACGTACGAAGCATCAAACGCAGCGCGACAGACGTATTCCCTCTGGTATTTCCATTCTTGAAAAAAAAAGAATTGATCATCGACGCTTGAGAGTGAAAAAGAGTGGAACACGAGTGAAATGATGGAACGGGGGAGCGATAACGGGAGTTGCATGAAAAAAAGGCCCATCGAAAAGTTAGGCTCGTCATGATTTTACGATAGCGAAGAGGCGAGAGGCAGCGAATAAGGAGCAAAAGCGCTCGAATGAAGCGCGGGAAGAGGAAAGTTGTGGGTGGCTTCGTTAAAACTTTGTGTTCGGCGTACGCGAGCCGGGGGCATTTTCTCCCTGCTGAGTTTCTGCGGTGATGGCGCCACGTGTTCGTTACGTCAAATATAACCTGTGCACGGTAGCTTCGCGCAAAGAGAAGAGGGAAAAAGCGTCGACATGAGAGCCGGCGGTGTGAGAGAACGAGGCACGAGCCTCCTCCGTCTGCCTTTGCATCCTCTCTCCCGTGGGTCGACGGTAAATGTGAAGGGAACAAACGCATTCACTTGTGCACGTACAAATGGCGAGGGGTTTACAACTCTATCCTGTTTATTTCTCGAGATTTCCCTCTCTCGCTCGCTCTCTTTCTACTTCCCAGTCATTTTTCTCTCTCGCTTACACAAATCTCGCTCTCTTATTTACAGAAACGCTCCAACATCGTTTAGAAAAATGTTCCTCTCTGGACCTTTCTTCTAGTCATTTTGCTTCCTCGCTCTTTCTTGCAGTCATTTTTATACACCGTCCATGCACCGAGTAAGCTCTTTAGTCCCTTTTCCTCTCCCAGTAATCTTGGAGGCTCTCATTCTTTCTCGTGGAAATTTTGCTCTCTTCGTGTATTCCTTCGAGTCATTTTTCTTTCTGATTTACAGAAACGTTGCACCGTTGTTTATTAATATGTTCCTCTTGCAGTAATTCTTATGCTGTAAAAATACTCTCTCGTCCATTCACTGGAGTAACTTACACTTCGTTCCATTTTGGAGGCTTATTATTTTCTGGAAAAATGTTACTCTCAATTTCTTCAAATAATTTCTTTCACATGTTCTCCTTGTAAGGATGTCCCTTACACAAAAAAAGCGATTTTCATGAAAATTTGCATAATCGTAGAAAATGACTTCCAAAAAGAGCTTGCCAAATTTGGAGAAGTTTAGGAGAATGATTTGAAAGATAATTAAAAAAGAAATTAACACGCGTTATTATGGATTTCGTAAATTCTTGAATAAAAAAATACATATTTTTTAATACACTTTAATAGAAATTGTAGCAATTTATACATCGGACCTTTTTCAATAGAAAAAAATATATATTGTAATAAATTTCTCCATTTCTCATATATTTGTACACATATTTCCATAGAAAAATTTACAAATTCACATTTTTCGTATGGTTGGAAAAGAAAGATTTTGTTAAAAAATGGAGATAATACTTTTGGAATACCAAGAAAAGTACCCACCAATTTTCAGAAGTATTAGGAGCATTATTGTTCCTGTGAAATTAATTGATAAAGTATAAAAATAGCGGTATTATTAAAAGCTATATCCCTCTTTATAAAGTAGGCTTGTTTAACCATAAAGTTCAGATACGTGGATTTGTGCAGATGGAAACTGTGGCAAAAAACTTTTTTGTAAAGCTTGTAATTAAATTCTCTTCCTGCAAAACATAATTGACGGCAAATTTGATTTTTCTCCTCAATCTTTCTCATTAACCTATATTTTTCTTTTTTTAATCGCGTTTTTTCTGTTATTCGCAGTTGGCAGCTAACGTCCAAAAGTTAATGACGCAGCATAATAAACATTTTTTTTGTTATACATATATTCATCATTGTTTAATTAATAAGAGTTTCTTTTAGGTGTCCTATGTACACTTTTAATACTTCACATAGTTTTTATCTCAAATTTCCACCTAGATTGTGATTATAAAAATTTCCAAAAGTCATTAATTTTTGGTTGAGACTGTATGCGTGCAACATCCTTAATGTTACTGTTGATTCGAAAGTTGAGTAATTTTACTCTTGCACGTTCTTGAATTTCGCTACATTATTTTTTCTCTCACATTTTTTGAATAATCTTGATGTTGTATCGAGTATTTGAATTCTCTTGCATTCATTTTGCGCGCTCGTTCTATATCTCCGTTCAGTTTTTCTCTCAGTTGGTCTCATATTCTCGCAATTTTGCCTTTTCCCAAGTCAAGAAATTCGACTTTTTTTTCTCGTAAATAGTAATTTTGATATCTCGTTTTTTCTCGTAATGGTTTTGCTCTCTTGTTCTTTCTCGGAATTTTTCCATCTCGCTCTGCAAGTGATCTCGCTCTTATTTTCTCTCGACAGTTTGACTCTTTTTTCAAATCGAATTATCCGGTTCCATCGTTTATTTTTTGATGAAATTTTGCAGTCTCTTTCCTTCTCTCTCTCTTCTGGTATAGCCTCGTGCATGCTCCGAGCAGAAACGCCAGCAGCATCAGCAGTAGTAACTATCGATTAGTCGATGCACATGTATAGCCTTCCGGTGCTCGCTCCTTTCTCTCTCATTGCGTCGATATACAATTCCTCCCTCCTCGCGATCCTCCCCCCGTCAACGTTATTCTCCCCGATCGAATATCTATGGAATATGTAAACGCCAGTTGCGCGTGTGTCCACGTCCTGGAAGTGAAGTTTAAGCTCCCCGGTGGCTCTGTTCGAATATTGTGAAAATGAGGAACGAAAATGGCAAGCGAAAGTGGAGAGAGAAATTGCGAAGAGAAATGCATTAAAGCTCGAATTTCTGTATCGTGAGTCACACGGATCCGATCGGGGGAGGGGGTAAAAAAAAGTCTCGCGGAATCCTCGTGTTTTCCAAATCGTTTCTCGGTTTACGTTTCAACGCCCCTGGTCACGAAGCGTGACATCGAAAACTTTTGATCGGAAAATAAAAATCCTCTCCTCCGTCCCGATTGTTTCGGTGAGAAATTCATGATGTAGCAACACACGCTCTTTTTTTCCGAATAAAAAAGGATTTGCTCAATATCTTTAACCCTTAGTAGTCGCACTGGGGCCAAAAGACCCATTCCTTTTTTTGACCTAGAATACGGGTCCCTAAAATCGAAACATTTGGGTTTGTGGCGCCAACTAGCATTTCTTTGGACCCTCGACTACAGTACCGAACAGATAGATTTTGAGTCGGTCCGTTAATCGCACAAGCGTTCGATTTTTTTCTCCTAAATCGCACCTTCCTCGAACGACATAAATATACTTTTTGGAAAGTCCTCAAAAACCACTGTTCCTACTTCAAAGTACATTGTTTCCAGATTATAAAACTATTATTTTTTATTTTTTTTGTCAACAATTACAAGAGTTACAGTCATACAAAGGAGAGGGGGGGGGGGCAAAATGGGCCCCCCTCCAAATTCCATTATTCATAAATTTTTGGGGGCAGAATGGGTCCCCCAAAAATTTCGGCAGAACAACATCTCTGCCCAAAATTTGTCTACTCAACAATACTAAAAAACAATATCCAATCTGAATAACCATATCGAGTAGACAAATTATGAGCAGAGATGTTGTTCTGCCAAAATTTCAATAGATATCCATAAATTGTTGGGGGCAAAATCTGCTCTCAAAATTGTTGACACTCAAAGTGTTTAGGAGGTAAAATAGGCTATCGAGACTTTGAAAACAAACAAATATTTTTGCGCCAAAGGTCTTAGTGAAATTTTTGTTTTATAGAAACGATTAAAAAATTGCATGTAATGAAGGATAAAGCAGGTAATGAGTTCAACAGCATTATTTATTACATTTTTTCTTTAACAACAATTTCTTTGATAGAAAAAAAAATAATCAAAATATAAGAGACTAAAACCAGTTCATTACACTAAGGATTCTAACATTTTTTTCTTAAAAGGGGCCCATTTTACCCCCCCCCCCCTTCCCGTAAGCAAATAATCATTTTTCTCGATTTTTTTTGCATATTTAAAATTCCATTTTTGATATTGGACCGACATCGTTGTATTAAGCAAGGTTCAAACTACACTTGACTATTTTTTTCATACCGCTCAATGCGTTGCTCTATTATTTATAACCATTCAAAGTCGCCTGGCTCCAATGGGCTCAAATGTGACTATTACGGACGTGATTCTAGCGAAGTGTGCATGACTACTAAGAGTTAAAGAGCAAAGATAAGGAGTAATTTTTATTGGAAGAGAAGAACAAATATTTTATTTCCCTTCGAGAAAATAAGAGGAAAAACGAATTGAGCAGAGCTCGTTCCCCAAGGTTATGCTGGGCCACCTGCGTCTCTCTTTCCCAATGCCTTGTGCAGTGTGTCACGACTCGTTGGACTTGAAAGCCGCGCCGAGAAAAAGAAGAGAGAAAAAAAGAGGAATGAAAAAGAAAAAGTTTCGCAATGAGCTTGGCGCAAATTCTCAACGGTGTATATACAAGAATGAAAAAGTCGGAGTAAGTCGGTAATGTACGTAATGCCATACGAGGTCAGTAGGACAGCGACGAGAAATCCTCGTGGTGTACCGCCGAGCCATTCTTTTCTTACATTGCACCGTTTCGTGTGTATACAAATATAGAGAAAACGTGGCTATAAATGCGTGTACTTCAATCACGTGGACTGCAAAGACGTAATACTTCAAGACTTCAAGGAATATGATCAAAACGATAAGAATTTACACACCTTGATAAAATTCTTATCTCACAACCTCGAAAAAAATTGCGATGTCAAAAGATTTTTTTTCGTTTTAACCAAACTTATTTTTTTTATTGAACCATTTTTTTACTGAAATTTATTTTTATTTATTTTTGAGAACCTTCGTTTTAATTTAATGGTTTTTATTCGTAAAAATGTAAAAATTCTCCTTAATTTAAAATTCATCACGTTACGTCACAATATCGAACATTTTTATTTTATTTTATTTTCGACCACCTTCGTTTTAACGTAATCGTTTTTTATTCGTAAAAATGTAAAAATTCTCGAGAATCTTCAATTGATCCCATATCGATATTTGAAAAGAATCCAGCACGAGAGAGTTATAATTACGCTTCCAAGACTGAGAAAAATTTCGGAGTAAATAAACTCCGAAGTGATGTAAAAACATTATTTCACACAATTTACGTAGGGTAGAGGGGGGCAAAATGGAGTACTCAAAAAATTTGGTGAAAATTTGTAATATTTCAAAATTTGATAAAGTTTAATATCAAATAGCGTTTTCTTTGCTGAAAACATTATATTTGGTGATTTCAAAACACACTCAAACAAAAATAAAAATTAAAAAAAATAGTGTGCGGCAACCACACGCTTTAGAAGTGGAACTTCCATAGTAAGAAAAAGGTGGAAATGAAGAGGATTATACATTTTTGTTGTTTCT
>JAPYYX010003473.1:0-10832 GCA_030522605.1 Cremastinae sp. B BG-2022a | reverse complement strand
TTTTTTAATCACAATTGAAGGAAATAAATTCAATTTTCAACTGAAATAAAATTTTCATGAGAAAAAATTTTTTTTTCAGTTGTCAAAATGGGGTACCTCTGTAAAAAGCACGAAAAAATTTTTTTTCTCATAATTTGTTAAGTTATTATTAGCTTTGACGTCTTATTTTAAGTAATTAATTGATGATTTATATTCATTTTTGTTTGAATGTGTTTCATTACCAAAGAAAATGGTCTTTTTCGATCTGCTATGTCAATTGATTTTTCGCTTTAGTTTTTGTTTAAACGTGTTTTCAAATCACCAAATGTAATGTTCTTAGCAAATAAAAGACTATTTGATATTAAATTTGATCAAAATTTGAAATATTGTAAATTTTCACCAAATTTTTGGACTACTCCATTTTGCCCTCCCCTCCCCTATACGAAATGATACTTTTTATTTTTCATTCGTTTCCCTCGTAACGACGGAAAATGAAATCGGGAAAAAGCGCTAATCGCTTTCTCTCCGTGCATTTAATATGTAAATTGCATCAGAGCCATTAGGAGTCATCGAGAGAGGCAAATGTAACGATGCTCTTATTTCGAAGTCGCTAAACCTGTTATTTTCGTCTCAATTCAGATTCTCCGCCGAGAGTTAACGACTCTCTCGAATGCTGATGTCTACCTCACACTCGCGATTTGTACTTTTATACTCCATTTTTTATCTTGATTTTCACAATTCAACGAGATAATAAATACAAAAATGTTCCAGCAAAAGTTTCAGGTTTGAAAATCCCAGGAATATATGTCACTGATAAAAAAGCCCTAACTCGATTTCAAACTTCCGACTCGATGCAAATTTTCAGCGGTCTGGGTAGAAAACGCGAGGTGACGGACGAAAGTTTGAGAAAAGCGGTAAAAGAGGAAGTTTCGACAAAAAGCTGCACGTACAAAATACAAAATAATTGATTTTTTCATAAAAAAAATAGAGAATAATTTTGCAAATATTTGTTTTTATTGCAATAAATTTTAGTACAACTTATTTTTAATTAAAAAAAAAATTTCAAACTTATCAATATTGCATTCAAAATTTTTTTTGATAAAAAAATAAATTAAAATATTGTTTATATAAAATATTATATTTATAAACATATTTTTCAAATTTGTCGAACAAAAGCGTCGATTGTTTTGACTAGAAAACAAAATAAAAAATAAATAGCCAAAAGTTAATCGCGTACATTAGGATGAGAAGTCCAATTGTCAAAGTTCTGAGAGCCCCGAAGCGAGTGCACCCGACAATCGTGCGGAATCACATTCGAGGGCAGTGGGCGTATCAGCGGGAGAGCACGAGAGACGGACGACCCGGTTAAAGAGTCTGGCCTGATCGCAAAGTTCCGAGAACGCGAGAGAGGAGAATGGAAGCGCGTGCAGCTTTTCTTCCTCTCACTCGAATTTTTTTGCATCGAGATGAAATTTACGACGCAGGCTAGTTAATAATAATAATTGATAAAAAAAAATTGTACAAAGCAAAAGGTCAAATTTTTATTTTATTTATTCATCAATATTTTTTTATTTTACGCTATTATTTTTTATTTATAATTTATTCATTATTTTCAATTTATTTGATTATTATTTTATTAATTTCAATACATTCAATTATTATTTTTTACTATAAATAAAAAATAGTAAGAAATCTGAATTTTTTTTTTCGACCCAACGTAAATAAAAATGAAAAAATAGGTTAAAAATGACGATTTGTAGATATCAGGCACGAAAAAAATGTATTCCGAAAGTATAAAAATGAAGCATGATCAAATGACCTTAAAACAGTGGATTCTAATGTAGGAAAAGTCGCGAGTAGCGTGTCTCGTGTCGTCATCGCGTTGTGCGAGTCCCGGCTCGAAGAGATCGCGGATAATATCGCGAAAGGAAGAGAGAGCGGTCGGATCCTCCGCGAGTGAGGATCGCCGCTTGAGGAAATACGAGCGAGAAAACAAAACGAACTTGACTTTCTATAGAAGTGTGCCTCTCAATCAAGGCAGTTACGATTATGCTCGGCGAGCCTCTTTTCTCCTTCTCTTTGAAAAAGATTTCATGATCCGACAATGAAATTGCATCGGGGATAGAACGCGCGCGCGCATGCACACGAGTCCAGTCCATTCGACGTGATCATCAGAGGTCTGCGAAACACACATTTTTGCCTCGCCGCGTTCGATCATCGTGATTGGAAGCGTGATTACCTTTTTTCACAACGTTAAGTCACTCTTTGTAATTGAAATAAATTTAATCGCGAAGATGAAAGTGCCCAGTTCCGTTGCTAGCGGCATTAAAAAAAAAATTTCAGAGATTTCTCACTCGAGATTTTCAACGGTTTCGCTTTGTTCTTTTCATCAAATCTTATTTACGATTTTTTTTTACTTGAGAAAACATTTTCTAATTTTTATTCATTGGTATGGTAATTTGGAAAATTAAGGATATCGAGATTTTTTTGCTTTTGATAATGCTGATGAAAGATTTCATTTCGAAATGTGCAAAAATAATCGAAAAATGGAATCTTTTTTGCAAAAATCGTATCCTATCAGCAAAATATTCAATAAATCATTCGTTTTGTCAAATCTTATTTATGATTTTTTTTGCTTGAGAAAACATTTTATAATTTTTATTCATTGATATCATTATTTTTCTAAATTTCGATATCAATGAATAAAAATTAGAAAATTTTTTATCAAATTTTTTATTTTTTATTTTATTATGATATTTTATCAAAATATCAAATATTTTTGAAACCAAAAAAATGAAATTTTTTATCAAAATTTTATTAAAAATTTGATGTATTGAATATTGCTGATCTAGGATAGGATTTTTGCAAAAAAGATTATATTTTTCGATAATTTTCGCACATTTCAAAATGAAATTTCATTTCAAAATTATAATTTTGATAAAAAATTTCATATTGAAATGTGCAAAAATAATCGAAAAATGTAATCCTTTTTGCAAAAATCCTATCCTATCAGCAATATTCAATAAATCATTCAGGATGTACCTCGAAGGAACAAAAAATGGATAGATAAGATCGCAACTAGCTTCGATCACCTGCCATAAAATTTTTCCATGTAAAAGCTCTCGGAGAGAATATCATTACGCCGGATCTACAATTTGAGAAATATCTGTCTGACATTGGCGTACTCAGGCAGAGTCGTTTCTCGGTGTGATTTGAAATTTTTGAAAATGATCTGAAAAATCTTTCGCAATAATTTATAAAACCAAATTAGTGAATTTTTCATTAGAAACAACGTTAACTTAGAACGACTTGAAAAATAAAACATCTTCTGATCCATTTAGTCAATACATAATTTTCAAATTTGGAAAAAAAATTTTAAAAACATATTCACAAATAAAATACCAAAATTTCAGTTTTATTTCTTATAGTTTTCATGGTCCATACACCCTTAATGGAATTACAATTTCCAAAATAATTATAAACAAAACTCAATAAATATTTTTTTGTCAGATTGATTAAAAGTCCCACCTAGACTCACCCTAAGAAAAAATCTTGACTATACGCCGCCAATGCTGTCCGATAATAAGAGACGAGGTACTTGAACCCTGGTGCAAACCTTTTGAGGTAATGAGAATGCCTCGAGTGAGAATTTCTTTGATCTCGCCTCTCTTCTCTTATATCAATAAAAATCGATGGTTTTCTTTCAGTTTTTTTTCTCTGCGCTTCAAGAATCGTAGATGGGAATAACGGACTTTCCTGGCACCATTTATCATTTCCTGACGATCAGATTACACTCATTTTTCTCCTTTCGAATCTAATAAACGTCATTCTCGGCTCCCGTCATTCTCAACGCTGGATAAACGTTATTTCCTTCAATCTGTGATTAAAATAAAATCTTATCTTACATAGTGAAGAAAATATATACGTTGAACGAAAAAATAGAAAAAATCTTCAAATTAAGAAACAATTACACTAATCAGTGAATTTGAATATTCTATAATAGAAATGTACTTTCTAATTTTGCATTTCCTCAGCACATTTTTTGAAAATAAATAAATACCGATATTAGCCGATTACCTCATCGTTAAATTATCATTTTTTTATATTATTTTTCATATTCGTTCCAGATTTTCTCCTCCGTCTATTTTAATGGACGTATAAATAATGAATTAACGATTTGAAAGATCCTTATTGCATTTTCTTAATTTATTTTTTCAGGTAATTAAATTACAGTGGTTGTCTCATCGTAAAATCATTTTTCTCTCTATTTTTCACTTTCCATATTTTTTTTTCAAGTTTTTCGTTTTTGTGTTGTTTTTTTTTCGAGTCACGTATATAAATAGTGAGAAAGACAATTCGAAAGATTCGAATTGAGGCCTCGCGTAGGTAGGAGCGTGTAACGTTAATAACTGCGTTGTAAAATGTATTCTACGAGATAGCAAGAACGTTGGAAAATATTCTCTACCGGAGAACATTGCTCTGCACAACCGCGAGAAATATAAATCGACGTGAAATTTGCATCGTTGGAACGAAACGAAAAAAATAACTTTTTTCCTCTTCACTTCATCTACCTCCTCGATTTTTATAAAAAGCTGATGGCATCGAATGATTTTTTTGTAGATCTTTTAAACACGGGATTTGAACCTGACACTTTTCTGATCCGGACTTATGATTAATTCATGAATCTCGATCTTATTACAAATGTCGATCGCTAGATCGTTTTGACTCATCAAGAATTCAATTATATTTCCTTTTTCATTTACAAAAATTTATTTCTAATATTAATATAATAAAAAATATTATAATATTAATATAACAATAATAATAATAATAATAATAAAATATGAATTTTCAGATGAGATAACAAAAATAAAAAAAAATCTGTGCTGTCAACGACTGAAAATTATGAAACGCTTGTCACTGTCGATCGCAGAGCTCGCAGGATTTCGATCCGGTACACGCGTTATATATGTCGGACAGAAGTCGCAGCATCACGTAGGAAGCGAATATTGCATTTGCAAACAGTTATATACAAACGTCTGTAAGTATGAGGACAGAGTATAGGCTCGAAATCGTATACGTATGATCGTATCGTAGGGTCCTGGCATCGAAAATGCATCAAACGTCAAATGCATAAATTTTCGCAAATCCGCAAAGTGCCGAATCCAGATACATATGACATACTGGAGTGTGCGAAAATTAAATTTATATCCAATTGACATTCTTGCTGACTAAAAAATAAATAAAATCAAAAAATAATATACGCAAAAACTAAATTAAAAAATAAAAAATAGTAAAAAAAAGAAATAAAATAAAATGCTACGAAATAAAATTTGAGAATGCTTAAAAAAAATTTAACATTTTTTAAAAGTACGTTCATATCCTTGAAAAACGTATTGCGTCGTAAGATCTTTATTGTAGGTAATTATAGCATCGGCAGTGCATGCGATAAATTTTTTGCAACAATAAAAAAAAAGAAAGAACGAAGCTTCTCGGCTCTTTATAAATAATAACGATCCCGGGAAAACAATGCGAGGCATTCGAGAGAAGGCTTTTGTGTCAAAAGGGTAAACGCGGATGCTGGAGGCATATTTGCTTCCCACTCGAATGGATTTAACGCGAACTACCGGGATATATAGAGAGACAAAGCTTATCACTTTTCAACACATTTTTTCACTATATGTATACTAATTAATTATATAAGAGAATTTAAAAAAAAATCTGAATTCAACTCCAAAAAGTGTAATTAATAAAAATTAATATTTTTCAATTTTTTAAATTAATTAAAAACTTTTTTAATTTAATACTAATGGTCCTTGATCTATCTAATTTCATACCACTCAAAAATTATTTTCTCTCATCTTGATTACGAAAATTTAAATTGAATTTTTCGTTTAGCTCTAGAGGAAAAATATTTTTTTCTGGTACTGTTGTTATTATCATAACTGCCGAAAGCAGTTTCATCTCTATTATAAATGCAGCCAAAGTTTAATTAAAATGACAAAGTATAAATTATTTGTATTCAGTTTTTCCTCCGAGCAGGTCTGAAAAAAGTTTATCAAAACCCGTCTCGTGAGCACCTGCGAGAAAAAAATAATGCGCGCCACAGCTGGGGTTAAATGTATAAGAGAAACTGTAAAATGCGTGTTGCACTATTGAATAATTCAATGAGCTTTGTTCGAAGATTCATCCACAACTTCCCTTTTTCGCTTCGTATTAGAATTTCGAATGATCCCCTCTCGTTTTATTCTCATTTATTCGTTTTGTATTATTATTTTCATTATTATACCATTTTACGCGCATGAGAGAGGTTGAGAAATTAGCTAACGAGAATAAAATCGCCTTGGGAATTTTTCGGTCTTAATGATACGCGGGCGCTAAATATCAGACGGAAAAATTCCCACCGAGAGCTCGAAAAAGTTCACCTTTGCATAAATGTGTTTTTGTCGTTAGGACGTCAAGTTATTAATCACAACCTGATTCAGCCTAAAATACATTCTCTCAATTAATTTTGATAAAAACACAAATTATAACTTCTAATCTGAAAATAAATTATCATTATCGTTAATTGGATGAAAAATGTTTCAAAGATCATTTTATAATTTAATCGCGACGAGAAAAATATTTTATAAATTCAATATTATAAATTATAATTCTAATAAAATATTTTCTTATGCATTAAATATATTATAAAATTATAAAATATTTTAGAGATAGAGAAAAATATTAAAATTTTAAATATTTTTTTAAAATTGCGCTTTTATCGTTTTAGTTATGATTTTATCATTATCCTTAGGGTCATGTCACGTCTATCGGGATATATAATGACGAGAATAATCGTGCCGATACGAGTGTACTTGTAATTGCAAGGGAACGACGAAGTCAGGCGCACCCACTCGTGTAATCGTTCGGAAATCTGTACCTAGCGAGCACCGTAATGCGCTACCCGTGCATAATGCGACGCAACGTTGCTCAGAGAGTGCACAGGATAGAGACCGTTCTAGAGTTTTCCCGATCGCCAGGAAGCGAGGATAGCTGCGATAGGACGTGCGTGGGTGGAAAAATCGCAGGTGCTGTTTGCACTCGGGCTCGATGACATTTCGTTCAATAGACGCATTGTTTTCGAAGATTTATGAGCTTTTGAACACCTTTTGATGCTTTTCGTGGCATTCAATTTTTTTTAATATTGACAAAAAAAAATTTGCAAAAATCAAAAATCGGTCAATTTATTTTTTTGTCTTCACATTGTGAAAATTTATTTATTTATATTTTTATGTTGATTTGAAATTAATTAATTTATTGCAAAACTTTTTTTTGGTCGAGTCTTTTGATTTTTCTTTAATTTCCAAATTTTTTTTATGAATAAAGGATATAATTTTTCATAATTAAAAATATTATTTTCTTTACGTTCTCGAGGAGTCTTGACAACAACAATAGTCGTTTTTGTGACCGTCTGGCATGCACACGAGAAATTTCAACGGGGATGGAATAAATAAACGCCTAGCCGTGAAACCGGTCGTGCATTTTTAGCGATGATATTCTCTCTCTCTCTCTCTCTCTCTCCTGAGACAACGAGCTGCTGAGCCTACATTTGCTATGCATAAAAATCATGATGATGCTGATGTTGATGGTCGAGAGACGTCCTTGTCCGCCTCCTTTCCTCCAGACGTAACACGCGTTCGTCCAACTCTTGCTTTTCGAAAACTCGATTTCACCTTTTACCCAAAATTATAATTTTTTTTACGATTTTTCTTCCGGTTACTACTTTGAAAAAAATGTGTCACATTTTATCTGATTGTGATTTCATCGGAACTCCTTTTTGGAACTGAAGATTCGTGACTAATTCAATGAGATTCTCTCATTTCGATGATAAATTTCACTCAAAAATCAACGAAAATTTGAAACAATTTTTATTTATCTTGATAAATTTCATATAGATAAAATAAAATATAATTATTCAACATTCTGACATGATAAAATTAATAACGATTTTTTCTTTATGTAAAAAAAATCACTGCTTTGTTTACTTTTAACGTAAAAAAAGTTTCGAGATTTCCTTCCAACTCGTATTTAATCTCCGGTAGTCGCATGATTTGCATACCTGTGCGAGTATTCAATTTTATCTTTCTCGAAGATAGTACACGTGTAAGAATCAGTGCTCGATGCTAAAGTTTCCACTAACTCGCTGGAATCGAGCGCAAGAGAGCGAAAACTATTTGTCGCGCGTTGGCGCGATCTCAGCGTTCAAGTTTTCAAAAGAACATTAAAAAAAGTAACATAAATAATAATTAACATTAATAATAAAAAATAACATGAATAATAACAATAAAATCGGTTCTAAACATAAAAATAAAAAAAAATTTGTAATGTTTCAAAATTATTTTTTAAATTCAATTCCAATTATCTTATTATTAATATCATATTATTTTCATATTCTTATTAAACTTGATATGTAATATAAATTCTATAACTTATTTTTGGTCGATAAGAATTACTACGACCCAAATATTCAATTTTTGTCTTTTGTTTCTGAATCAGAAAAAAATGTACGTGGAATGTCCTGTATACACCTCGGATTTCATTCTATATTTTATATCTATACGCAAGACGTGCTCTCAAGACGCATTCGGTCAATTGCGTAGGCACGCGTGCCAAACATGGAGATGGAAATAATTCAGAGGAAAGAAAAAAACAGCTCGCTAGTTTTAAACGCGCGTATGGTAACATACCAGCAGAACTATGCTCGCGCATTGTTCAATCGGCCAGATATTTCTCCAACAATTTATAACGGTGAGACCGTGATGGAAATAAAGTGCGAATCACGCTCGAGTCAATTACCTATTGGCAATGACAGAGGCCTATTAATAATGACAGATATTTAATTAGGAGAATTGTTATAATATTTTTCCGAGACTACAAAATATTGTCCTCGATATATTTTATTACAACTCCGGGGCAAAATTTTCGCTACATTTGAATGAGAACTCGAGACTCGATTCCATTTATTTTTATGGATATCCGCAAGAGTCGTTTTTCTCTTTTTCTACCTGTCAAGATATTTATAGCTCAGCAAATTTCACATAAGGTATAAAAACGAAATAAAAATTAATAGGAAAATGTGTAAAATATAAAATTTTTATCCAGACTATTTTTATGATAATTTATTGTGGACGAAATTTCTCGATGCATGAAATATGGAAACAGAATTAGAACGCAAATTTTATGCGTTTTTTTAATTAAAAAAATAATTAGTTTCATATTTTTTGTTTTATTTTTATTATAATTTTCAAGCCTTTGTTAAGTTCAATGAAATATTGAAAATTGTTGGTAGAAAAAGATAAAAAAAAGAAGTTCCTCTTGCGGATTTGGAAAGAGGTTAAAAAAATAATCGTATTACTTTGGACTGTTCTTTTTTTTCGTTACCAGAGATCCTACGAGCTTGTCAGCACAGAATATGACGTAATTTAAAGGTACGCGACTCGTGTGTGCGAGAGACAAGGTCTCTCAGCCGAAGCGAGACACAATATGCTCAGCTCGCCTTTTTTTTCTACTTCTCTATCACTTTTTGCCTCGCTCTATTCCCTATACGCTCTTGCGTAACCGGATAGGAATCGTGTGTGCGAGAAAAATGGTCTCGTCTTCGCGTCCAGCTACTTAAAACGAGATGTAAGCTTTAAAATTCGAGTACTCACGTTCTTTTTGAAACTCGAGGTCTGAATTCGCAAAAATTCGAATATAACGAGTTGGACTCAAAAATCTGATACAAGAATTTTTCTTTTTTTACAAATCGTCATTTTTTATTTTAATTGTTTTAAATATTTTTGTGTTTTTCTAAGTAGAAGTCAGAGGCTAAAAAGCCAGACGAAATTCGGTACAATATTTTTTTTACTATTTTTATTTTTTCATTGACAAATAAATTTTTGTTGAAAATATAATAAATTTTTATATTATTTTCTGTAATGAGAAATTTATATATTTTTTAAATATTGTAAAAATATTGATTTGAACTCTTTTCATCTTTGAATCGTTTGCTAAGACATGCGCTAATATCGGTAAATTGTGCGAGTGACGGAAAGTCACTTGCTGCAGCGATATAATTTGCATAGAGTAAATATGCAATCGACTGCGAGCAGAACGATCGCGTATGCATTGCGAGAGAGAAAAAAAATATGAAAATGTTCTGCGTAGTAGGAAAAACTCTGAAAACACTAAAAAAACACGATAACTTGAAGTTTTACGAAAATAAATCGTCAAAAGATTTCAACGACAACAAAACCTCAAAAAAACAATTTTCTTCAAAAATGGACTTGAAACACAATAACGAAGCAAAACGAATCGATAGAATTCGAAACGTTGACGTTTCGTGGGAAGGAAAATGAAAAACTCTCGAAAACGAGAAAAACAAAGCAGAAGGTGCCAAGTCGAGTCTTCGAAAACATGGCGAACGTTTCGTAATTCTTGATAATTTAACATTCAATACGCCTCCGAAGGATATGGGAAGAGGGCTCGCTGGAGAATGAAAAGAAGAAAAAAAGTGTCGATAAATATTTATCGACAAAATATTTATCGTTGGAAGAAGAAGAAAAAAAGTCGAAGAAAAGAGAAGAAAAAGCGTTTACGAACTTTAACGAAACGTTGAAGAAAAACAAACAATGATGTCCGTGAAAATGTATCCAAGACGGGAAAATTCCTGCATTCGTTGCACGTATATAGTCGCGCTTCTATTTTTTTTTCTTTTTCTCGTACATACATGCACCCGACTAGAAATTTTCGTCGGGTTTTTCAAAGGACCCGATCAGGTTAAGCGGAACTTATCATACGATCCTGATGATGAAAACCAGACAAGGACCGAA